>LOEQ01006300.1:6884-38594 GCA_001685075.1 Bramus lutescens | reverse complement strand
AGGTTGTTTCCTAATTTTCTGAGAAATCACCACACTGACATCCAAAGGTGCTGTGCCATCTTGCATTCTCACCAGCAATGCAGAAGTGTTCCCTTACCCCCACAACCTCTCCAGCATAAGTTATCATCAGTGTTTTTGATCTTGGCCATTCTTACAAGTGTAATATGGACTCTCAGAGTTGTTTTGAATTGCATTTTTTGATGACTAAGGATGTTGAACAATTCCTTAAGTGTCTTTCATTCATTTTATATTCCTCTGTTGAGAGTTCTCTGATTAGGTCTGTACTCCATTTTTTATTGGATTATTTGTTCTTTTAATGACAAATTTCTTGAGTTTGTGTATTTTGGAGATCAGACCTCTGTCTGATGTGGGGATAGTGAAGACCTTTTCCTATTCTGTAGGCTGTCATTTTGTCTTGTTGACCATGTCCATTGCTTTACAGAAGCTTTCCAGTTTCAGGAGGTCCCATTTATTAATTGTTTCTCTCAGTGTCTATGCTGCCTTGGTTATATTTATGAAGTGGTATCCTGTGCCAATGCATTCAAGTGTACTTCCCACTTTCTCTTCTATAAGGTTCAGTGATGCTGTCTTTATGTTCCATGACTTCAAACTCTACTACAGAGCTACAGTACTGAAAACATCCTGGTCTTGGCAAAAAACATATAGGAGGACCAATGGGACTGAATCAAAGACCCAGATATTAATCCACACACCTTCAAACACCTCATTTTTGATAAACAAGTCAAAAATATCAAATGGAAAAAAGAAAGCATTTTTAACAATTGGTGCTGGCATAACTGAATATCAACATGTAGACGAACAAAAACAGACCCAAATCTATCAACATGCACAAAACTCAAGTCCAAATGGATCAAAGACATCAACATAAAGCCCAAAACTCTCTTAATAGCCATCCACCTCATGGCCCAATCATGACTGCCCTAAGATGTCATGAGGCGCTCTCTCGCTCTCTCTCTCTCTCTCTCTCTCTCTCTCTCTCTCTCTCTCTCTCTCTCGATATCATTTTGAAGTGTAATTTTGTGTCCACTCTTTCTGGAGACATCCTGCAGCAATCCATTCTGTATACCAGCTATAATATCCATGCTTTTGTTAAAGTCAATTTAGGAATGTTAACAAGAAAATGTGTCAGCTTCATTCAAGAAATTTGTAGACTTTTTATATAGAAAGAGACAACATCTGATTTCATTGATTGTCATCCCTTGATATGATCATTAGCAATGTTATAGCCATTTTCTGTTGTTAGTGAGTTACCCTGAGGACGATGAGCCAATGACAAAGACATCAGACATCATCCTGAAAAAAAATATTGGAAGATATGGCTCCAGAGATGGCTTAGCATTTAAGAGGACTTGATATTTTTGCAGAGGACCGAACACTCACATGGTGGTTCCAAATCTAACTGTAACTCCAGTTCTAGGGGATGCAACACACTCTTCTGGCTCCACAGGGAGTGAGCATTAGGCATAGCACAATTCATTCATGAAGTCCAACACTCATATATGTAAAATAAAATAAATAGCCCTTTAAAAATAGGAAGACTCTGAATACCCGAAAAAGCAAATTCCCTGAACAAAAACACTTCTTATTTTATCACATTAAGTAATGACTGATGCTTATTTCTTAATCTATTATAAGTTGATGGTCTATTTGTCCTCAAACATATCATGATTAGTTAAAATAGCAAAGTTTATAAAAGAGGTTTTTATTACTTTATTTCTTGTAATAAATACAGTAGTCATTTATCAATATTGTCACTATCATTTTCAGTATTTTGTTTTATACTTGGTTTAATTACAAAATTTATACAATCAGATATCAATAACTGTAGATGAGTGCAAATGTTTTAAGCTACTATATTGCTGTTATAATCCATTTAAAAGCAACAATCATCCTGATAATATGATATTTACTGTTGTCTGTCAGTAGTCATCAAAATCTAGAATTGATGGATATCCACACTTTGTAAACTAAACCTATTATTACTTTTTTCTATTCTGTATTTTTTTATAATTTCATTACATTTTAACACACGAAATAACAAGACACACAATAAAATTTAATATATAATTCAACATTTAAATTTTTGTCATATCCATTATTAAAATATTATGTTTGTGCTTAATGCATGCTATTTTTCTTATCTTGATATTAGACTATTAAGCTATATAAATATTTTTGTGCACTCATTATGCTACAGAGGTTAAGAACATGTCTGTATGAACACATTTGCTATAGATTTCTAAAAATTTAGGTCATTATGTATATTAGTAAATGGCCATTCATGGTTTAAATATACAAAGTAAGGTTTATAACTACCATACAATAGAAATGACCTGCTTTGGTAGTCAAGTCTTCATACCCAGGATTTTTCAACAATCAAAACACACTGTCTCAATAATGAATTTGGGCCTGTGGACATGACCAGTGAGCAAAATACTTGTACAAAAATGAAGATTTGAGCTTGGAGCCCTAACCACTGCATAAAATCCAGAAGTGGTGACAGATTCTGTAACCACCGTAGGGCCAGTCAAAGTCTAAATGGTTGTCTCCATTGGCAATAGAGACCCTGTCTAAACATTTCATGGTAAATGATGGTGGAAGGTGATTTTTAAGTCAGCCTCTGGCTTCCACATGCTCAGGAACAGAAAACATCCTAACTCCATATATAAGCATGAATAATAAAACAATAGAAACTGTTTCCAATATAATCAAAACACTCAACAGCATAGAACAATGCACTAATTCAATTCTGATGATGTAACTTTTCTGTGAGGGCAGAATTAGGGAAAAGCCACACCTGTTTCTTTGTTTGAGGTATTTCTACCACTTCTTACTTGTCATTTTAAGTCACTGCATAAATCCTATAAATGTAGGATTAACTCTTAAATATATTATTTATTTTTGTGTTTGTGTTACTTTGCCTACATGTATACATGTTTACAGTGTGTGTGCCTGTTGGCTATAGAAGCCAGAAGAATTTACCCTGGAGTTGGAGTTACATTCATGTGTGAGACTAACGTTGTCTCTGGGAACCAAACCTGAGTCTTCTTCAAGAGCAGTGAGTGTTTGAATTATGGAACCATCCTTTAATTGTTTTCTTATAAGTTTCCCAATACGTTGATCTCCCAGCTCTATAAAACAAAACAAAACATAACAAAACTGTGAAATGTAGTGAACTGCTCTATCTTTTTAAACAAAACAATCTAAACAACTACCAGAACAAGTTCCACCTTTGTTGTAGCTCTATTGAAGATAAAATACTGTTTCAATACAGCTAGAAAGTTCCAGGATAGCCAAGTCTTTTAGACAGAGAAACTCTGTCTCAGAAACAAACAAACAACAACAACAGCAGCAAAACAAAAACACGAGACTGAGAATGCTTCACAAATATACTTAACATCTCAGGTCTCCAAAACTCAAATCCTGTTGTGTTTTGCATCCCCATTGATGAGAGCTGTATACTAACTTTCCACTTAATATTTATATTTAAGAACTATCATATTGATCCAACACCTTGGACAAATGATGTTCTCAAAGCATATTTATAATTTGTATAGCATATGGAGTTTTATTTATATAGAAAAAAAGATTTATGTTGAAACTTCATGGAGTTCAATCATCTAAATTAGACCCATGAATAAGAAACAGCAGGGGAGACAAAACTATGCTAATGTTCATCTTACCTTTTTTATGCCTCAGTCCATGGACTTATTTGCCTAATTGTTCCCAAGATACAATTGCTTGAATTTCAGTTTCTATTAATCATTGTTTATTAGGGATCAGAAGTGCTGACCTTTAAAGCTCTCAGAAGACCCTTTCCTTATTACTAAAACATAGGCATGTCCATGGTCCTCCACAGAGTAGGCTAAATTCACCAGATTCCCTAGTGGAAATGTGAGATAAGTAAACAAAACAATAAAAACCTAGGACTCAAAAAAAAAATAAGCCAACAACCTAGGACTCCAAATATCAAGAATGTCTGCTATTGTATGACATGAATTACTATCAGAGTTGAGTTTTTAAGTACAGGCAGTATTTCCATTTATAATTCAATATGTTTATCATGTTGATACTGGAAATTTTTAAAACTAGGAACAACATAAAACCAGTAATGTCAAATATAGCAATATATACTAATAAAATAGCAAATGATGTTATTTTATGGTTAAGGTATATTAAATAAGATAAGGGATACTTTACATAATTATTTTGGTATTGCAGCAGTTAATCTAATAGCCAACATCACCTATAATATCGTAAGAGACGAACCAGAAGATAGTATTTCATGTGCTACGGTTGTACAGGAAAGGGATGACTGTTGTCCTCAGACTGGCATTAAGAGTGAACTGATAGAGACTTTGTGGGTCCTTAGAACAGGGTGCAATTAAAAACCTATAATTCCTTTGATTCTGGAATTTTTCATTGTATTTAGTTGGACTACAAAACTACAGATAAAAGGGAATGTCTGTACTGATCATTGTACCAAAATAAAATATGGTGTCCAAATACTATTGTGCACTAATGATTTTGATTGATGTTCAGTTATTAGGTATATAAATGTTTGTGTAGACACAATTCATATAGTCATAAAGATGCCTATATGGACACATGGCTCATTAAAGGCTTCAAGAGTTATGTACATTGCCGATTATTTAAACAAACAAAGGGGCTTGATGTTACTTCTCATTGATTTTGGTAAAGCCTATGAGTAAATACTGCAGGGTGACATATAGTATTCTTACCCTTAAAGAGCTACAACAAATTGTTGATAAAGGTTAATCATGTTTATAATTTACTGCCATAGTTTCATAACTGACATAAAATACTGACAAAATTAATTTACTGGAGAACAAGTTTATTTTCCAGGTTATAGTCTATTCTTGTGAGATGTCAAGAAAGAAGGAATCAGAAGCAACTGTTAATTTATATCCATAGTCCAAAGCTGTGAGAAATAAACTCATATTCAGTGCACTATCCACCCTTGCGAAGTCTGAGCTTCTATGTTTAGGGAATGTTGTCGCCCACAGTGGGATGGTTCTTCCTGTATCAGTTAAAGTTAGTAATTCAGTCAGTTCTTTACACACATGCACACAGGCCAAGCTGATCCAGCTATTTATTCATTCATATTTTCTTCTCAGATAATTCATAACTGACAAGTTGACCACATAACTACCAGAACCACTAATAAAAGGTTTATGTACATACTCTTTTTCAAATAATGAAAAATCTGTCATTCATACATAAATAGAATAAAATATATAATGTTATATTTAGTGCAATGTACCATATACACAGGCCCTGGTATGGTATATAATATTTTGAATATTTTAGATAAAATATTGTTGAAGAATTCATCATAGTCTTTAATTTTAGTCCTTATTTGAAGACTGTTGTGGTCTATGGATAGTATGATGATTTTTTAGTAAACTGCAACTATTGTAGAAGTAAAAATTAGTAAAGAATATTAAAATGACTATGGTATGAAAATGTTAAATGTACCATTCCAGAAAGAAGGTTTGTTTAAGTTTTAAATGATCCTAATATTATAAAGTGTACAATTATTTCATTTTAAAATTAGTTACTTTGGTTAATTTCTCATTATGCCTAATTGATAAATTGGTCCTTGTCATAGGCATGTGATTAGGATAAAATGGAGCATAAAAAGATACCAGACTTCTGATGATTCCACTTAAAAGGTTTTTTTTTAATTTCCTGCAATTTTATTAGGAAACTATTGCATGCTAAGTCTCAGAGAGATTTAAATGGTTTAGTGTTCTCTTTTGCTTTCAGTGTCATCCATTAAGAATTTGTATCATGTCTCTAAAGACTAAGAAGGGACTAATTAATGCATAAATTATAGGTATATAAGTGTTCATTAATTCCTATTAAGATAGAAAGTATTAATAAATTGAATATTGTTGAACCTTAAAATAAAAATACAAATAAAACAACATATAACATAATAATGCAATATTTATAATAGAACTATAATGTATATGATATTATATAGCTAGAAATATATAAATTTAATGATATAAATGACTTTAAATATTAATTTGATAAAATAAAGCAAAATAAAGGACATAAGATTATGGAAATCTGTTGCTTATATCAGCCCCTCCTCTCCCTATGCTATAAGATTACTAGGTGTCTCCATGCACTGTGACTCTGGGGAGTCAAGAGCAACCGATGCTACAGGCTGCTGAATCTACACACTGGTGCGGGAGAATTGTCTGAATTCTGTCAGTCATGTATTTTAATAAAATGCTGATTGGCCATGCAGGATGTATAGGCGGGTCAACTAGACAGGAATTAGAGGCGGGGCGATGAGAACAGGAGAATGCTGGGAAGGAGGAAGCCCATTTCTCCCACTCCTGCCTAGACTCAGAAGAAGCAACATGTGATCTACCCCACTATGAAAGGTACTGAGCCACATGGCTAACATAGATAAGAATAATGGGTTAATATAAGCTATAAGAGCTAATAAGAAGACTGAGCTAATGGGCCAATCAGTTTTTATAACTTATGGAGATCTCGGTGTGATTTTCTCTGGGACTTGCCGGCTGTGGGGAATTGGGCAGGGCAGAAACCCCAACAAGCTGGCTCTTCATGTTACAACACACATATTGGTTGTGCCACACACAATTTGTTTTACATTGTTTAAGTAATGTTATCATTTTCTCTCTCAATTTTCTGTTCTATGTGAACAGAATAATAAAATAGCATCAGGACATAATGTTTATTTATATAAAAGATGGGAATTCCAACACAAGATAAAAAGTGCATTGACTCTTAGCCCTTGCTTGTGTTAGCAAGAGTAGGTTAGACACATTCTGCAAATGTTGGTAGACTCTGGCTTTTTTCCCTTTATCAATAATGCACGGAATATCTCACAGTATGCAAATGGTTTGATAGAATAGTGTGTTTGGCTGTGCAAACTCTCACAAGGTGAAATGGAGGGTCAAACGTAGGGAAACTTTTTGCTCACAGAAAGCCTTTCTTCTGTTCTTTTTTACATGGTTGTACTAGTGGGCACGGGGAAGAAAATGTCAGTGTCACTGAGCTTTCCTTTAGAAGACCAAAACAGTGGCTCACAGTTTATTAAACACCAACTTCTTTGGTTCATAATGGTTTACAACGTTCATGCTATCACTTGAGACCTGCTTCTTCTTCAGTCATTCTCACTTGTATCACTGCATGATACACAGAAAATAGTTTTCAGGCTCTTTACAGTGTCATCTATTTTCACACAGCTGCTGGCAGAGGTAATTCTAGTTTGAGACCAAATCAGACAAGGAAAATGAGATGAATAATTTTAAATGTGCCGTGGCTAACTTCATAGCAGTATTGTTTTGAAGCCCATATTTTAATGTTACTTGGAGCCTCCTTACATGAAAACATGCTTGATCATAGAGGAGTTTCAGAGAAGCAGCCATTGTCCTATTCCTAATAAAGTATTATGACTGATCTTATTCTTTCTATGAAATTGTTCCTTAATCAATGTGTATTATTCTCCGATGACCTCAGATCATGTGATAAAATAATAGGAGGGGATCTGTAAAGCCCTAGTTATAATTACAATGCAATGGAAGAAGGACATTGTACTATATGCTGAATTCTGAAAAAAAAAAAAGATTTAAACAGACCTGTCCTTCACACTCTGAAGGGCACATAGACCCTCAGTCCCAAAAGGTACTGGGATCTTCTAAGCTTGTGCAAGTGCAGCATACGCTGCCTCACACCACAGGCAGCTTAGCCATCCCCTCCCCTGCTCTGTTATCACCTCATTCATAACTCTTTCATCACACTTGCTTGTTCCGTCCATACCACATTTTTAACTCATTATTTCTGTCTCCCCATAAGACATCTAGTCCTGGAGGTCAGGTCTTTTCATCGCTTGCAGAGCTCCAATACCTGGCATGAACCCTCATTGTGAAATGAATAAATGGTGAACAAATGGCTGACCACTGAGATGGGATAGACAGAAATGCTAATTGAGTGCAGCTTGCAAAACAAGTCTGTTCCTTTGCCTCTGTCCAAAGCAAAATCCTGGGAGGAAATACGGCGAGAACGTCAGTAATTCATAGTACTGATATGATTTTTTTTCACTTAGTATAAACTATTTTCTTTGTGTTTTTGCATTTTTAACATCCCCATTTTATTATTCCTGATCCAGCATAAAATCAGATCATAACAAGTCAACAGACTGAAATATCTTTTTATGCAGGTCTACTGAAATGATCATGCTTAACTAACTAAATCTATGTCTTTAATGCAGTGACTGTTTTGACTTGCCTTGAGGCTAACATTTTTTGAATATGCAAATGCATTATGGTTTTGATTTTGTGACCAGAGGAGAGTCTGCATTATCTGAAACTGAAAAGGAAAATGCAGTATATATTTTCATTATAATCACTGATACATAATAAAATGAATTCACATATGCATATGCTGCTTAAATGTATTTATCTATTTATACATAGATTTTTATGGTGGCAATGACCTTGGCATAAACTGAGGGAAAAAATATTCCTAAACGTATTGAAAATATCATGTAAGATTGTATGAAATTTCATTTGGGGAATACTATTTTTCTTTTGTAAGATGTTTTGAACAGCAGACAGGTTTCAGGGCACATAGTTTAAAGCAACATCAGAGTTATAATGAAGCCATAATGTGCTTTTATAACTCAAGCTTTACAAGCAGTTCAGGGATAGCTCGATTGTATTATCACCGCTATTGAGAAAAGCATGCAGCACTTTACCAGGACAACAGGAACACCTGCCAGCAGAGAGCTGGTAGATGTGAGGTTCCCCATCGCTCAATTCAGCTAACAAACCTCTTCACATGGGCTCTTAATGTCTGTGTTACATCAGAACTATATTTTCGCTGTCCACTCTTCAGGCATATTGCAGAGAGCTCTTCATCAATTTTCAGAGTTCTTTTTTATTCTCCTGAGAAACCAATAAGCTAGGACATTTTAGCACAAAACCTCTTATTTACTTAAGCACGTGCCCATTGTTAACACATATCTGACCTTCCTTTGAGAGTTACATAATAAAATGGTTCATCTTATTCAGAATTTGTCGTGAATATTACCACTATAATCTTCCCATCATTAAAAATGTCCTTATTTTAAAAAACCGATGAGGTGTTGGAAATTACTTGATTATACTGTGATTAATACCTGATCAGGTACATTTTGTTTTCTGTCGTGAGAGCTAGCTAGCGAGGGTTAAAAGTTGGTGATTACTTTTCTGTTTAAATCTTTGCTCTTTGGTTTCTCTTACTGGTGGAGTTGGGATCAGGTATTTGTGTGCTCAGAAGTTCTGAAATGTAAAATACAGTCTTTGATACTAATTGCCTTGAGAGATAACCATTATCCATGTCTTAAATTTGTATTGCTATCACTTTGTGAATGAATAGGGTTTCCTGAGTAGAGACCACTGTAAATCAATGTTACTGGTGATATTTCAAACAAAACTAACAGAGTTAGTCACTGCACTTTAAGTGGTCTCTTGTATAAAGGTCAAATAGAGTTGATATTTATTTACAAATTATGTTATCCAAGGGAAAAAAATGACCAACGATTTTTGGACACCTTAATAACAATGTAATGAATTCATGTTTAATTCCAAATTCCCTATAGTTATAAAAACTTTGCTGGACTATAATGCCACATGGGTAATATAGAAGTTATTATCATGATGAAAACCAGGAAATATCATAACTTCTGTTTTACATCATGACTTTACAGAGGATGTGGCAATATTAACACTTTCAAAAATTTACTCCAAAATAAATGAGATCCAATTATAACCCCTTACTCCTCACTGAATTGCTCTTATGTTCGGTGCATAAAAATCAAGGATGTTTCAGCAGAATAAGTAGGTGTGTGGTATGTGTGTTTGTAGAGGGGAGGAGAGCTCCTTAATTTAAGAACACATCTCTTGTAATTTTATTTCACAAGCATTTTTGTGGTGGAGGTACCTATCTGTTCCTGGTAATCAGATATTCTCATGTGGTTTTCTATTGTCTAACTATATGGCCATGAAGGTAAGCCCATACCATGTAAAGAACATGCCCAAAACAATAATCTAGAGCCATATCAAATTAGTCCACCAAGGCATGAATATACTGGAAAAGGAATTATGATCCCATATATTAAGCTGTGAGTGCTGAACCTGACTTCACTTGTACAGTCTGGGCTTCCAAGCAAACAAAACACAATAAAAAAAATCATAGACCCCACCATTCAGATAGATTCTCCTCAATAACAAAATACATGACCTGAACAAATTAAAAAAGGAACAGTAATTTGACAGGTAAAATAAATTAATTGTGCATAGAAATTGCAGTATTCTTCTGGTAGGCTAATCTATCTTGCAATCCAGCCAATATTTCACACTAAGATGACATCCATCCATTTTAGATTCCAGCGCTGCATTCAATCTAGCCAGTGCCACACTCATTCATCATCTAGTAGCATAATTGTACTTCACAATTATGCTTCTTTGGGGGGCTTTGTAAGAGAAATAGTGCAATAGACACCAAAGATTTAATTAAAGAGCAAAATATATGAGCGCTCTGGCTGAAGGAATACTGTGTACCTTGAATTTTAAGATAAATTTGACAAAGACATGTTATTAATTAACATATTTTTGGCCATAGATTGTTTCTAGTCTTTAGGTTGTTAGGATATTCTTAACAACTTAATTTTACTAGAAAGGAGTGAGGGATGATATCAAAAATGGGAAGAATAAGAAAAATAATGAAAATCAAAATATCCTTGCGCCCTGTATAAAATAACCCATTTGAAGTGTCAAGTGCACAGTGTCTATCTGGGGGTTCCTTTAACTATGTTAACTTCTTCTATTGACATTCATTTGTTGTTAGTACAAGGAGGACTCCCTTAGCTTCCACATTTAGTAGAGTTCATTTCTATGCAGCACAGACCCCTCTGAAAAGAACTGTTCACTTCGCAGAAGAAGAAAGCAAAGAATAAAGAGACCTGCTCTCTTGCCTAGGGTTACAATATAAGTTAGTGGGGAAAAGGCATATTAAAATTCAGGTCTCCAGAGTTCCAGCGTTTTAATTAGCTTAATAATCCACGATAACTTTCATGATTGCTAGGGTTTAGGCTTTGGTATTCTCAACGTTGTTCTCAACACCTGTGAGAAATGGGTGCCCTTCATAAGGTTAATGTGAACTATGAGTTACACCAATTAGCCATAGCCTAATCTTTGTTACTTTTCCACCTCCAGGGTGCTTAGTGCAGTGTGAACACATTCCCTTATTGTACAATCAAAAGAGCGTTGCCCACTTCTTTGAAATTTTTCCTGGTACGGCATTAATGACAAAGCAAAACAATGATTTGACTGTTTCCATATACTAACTTACAATGAAGTCATAAAATTCACATCAATTATAATAAAAAGTTTAATGCTCAGCATCTTGTTTACAGCTGCACCACTAATTAAGAATTGGAAGAGATATTGGTTCTCTGGCATTTTCAAAGGATCACAACATATGATTTTTTTGGTCTGTAAGTTCAATTTGTAAATAATTAATTTGATATCACTAGATTAATCAATAAATAGGTTTGACAAATACAAGATGTATCAAGTTTTTTATATATATAAAACATTTCCTTGGATCTAATCTTACTTATTTACAATTTATTCTGTAAATATATTTATATCATAAATCAGATCTATTATGTTTTTAGTTTATTCACATAGTTATTTGATTAGTATTAAGCCAACTAAGGGGATAAAATCAAGAAGTGATTTTTTTAGTTGTCCTATAATTAATCTTTTGGAATGATTTCTGTAAGTGGATGCATGTGGAATGAACCAAGATTTTCTTTCAAGATGCATTATATTGAAATTCTGAGATGAAGAAGTTGAGATTGTCGTACCAAAGACAGTGGAGAACTATGCAGCAAAGATAAAAGTCGAAAAAAGAAACCTTACTGAATTTTTAATTGGGAAGAGAATGAGCAACCAAGGGAATAATCACTGTTTATTAGACACAGAGAAATGCAAAGAAAATCAGTAGTGCGGAGATGCAGGGTATGATTCTGCTGAGCTGGATATTTTGGAAAATTTCACAAAATTTCCAAACTGTGGCTGTCCCTAAGGTTTTGGTGTACTCAGTATGACAAAGAAGTCACTGAGGGTATAATATCAATGGCTGATATGATTACTGCCCAAGGAGATAATTGTGTATGGATCTGAATAAAGGAAAGGAGAGTTCAAGTGTGGGGAGTGACCCTAGGCTTAAGTAACTGGAGAACTATTAAGACAGGTTTTCAGAACCCGGACTGAAAAGTTACTGTGACCTGAACAATGATAGTGCCAATATATGTGGAGTGTATTGAGCTGTGCTTTGAAAGTGAAAATAACAGAATATACTTTTATATGGGCAATAATGATACGCTGAGATAAGACAAGGTGTTATCATCAGTAACTACCACGTTTTCCACTGATAAACCTGATTTTTTTTACTTTGTTTTGTTTTATTTATTTCTTGTTTGTTTGTTTGTGACAGGGTCTCACTTGGTTAGCCTGGAACTGGGAACATAGAACAGGCTGCCTTTAAACTCATCATGAGCCTCGTACCTCTACCACTACTAGGGTGTTAGGATCAAAGCACCATAACCAGAGTCAAGTGGATTTTTAATGAATTAGGAGAAGCTTATAACACAGAGGTTAGAGAAGGAAAATAGCATTTTATTCATCCATATTAAGTTGGAGATATTTATAATTTTTCCCACGTGTACTTTGTTCATATTCTTTCCTGTCCTCACACATCTTCCATATCCTTCCTATCAATAATCTCAAACAAACAAACAGAAGTCAGCAAGAGAGAAAAACCACACAAAAATTGCACAGAAAAACATGGAGCCCATTTTGTGTTGTCCAACTCTTCCTGAGCATGGTGTCAGTCCTAGAACATGATTGGTATTACCAAGTTATTCTCCATTGGGAATAACTAATACTTTCTTTTCCAGAACAAATTTTGAATAGAAACATCATGAATGTCAAAAATTCAAAACTGGAAATATTCAGCAGCATTTAAATATGGTCTGTCTTTTAGTTAATGACTATTCTTTATAGATTTACCATGCCATATGACCTTGAATTCACTTTAAGTGTCATCCCCAATTCAAATAAGGTGACAGTGTATGATCATGTAATTAATGTGGAGATATATTCAAGGTTACAGAAAATCCTCCCTCTGTATAGGCTGAAGGTATGGTTTATTGAGCAAGAATCTTAAAATAATGTACTTGGAAAGCAGGATGTGTTCTTTCTAGTGACAGAATTGGCCCACTGCCCATTGTCTTCTCCAATATACAATTCTCCTGTCCTTGATATAATTTCACCTAATTTAGTGAGTTACTGAAGACATTGTGATAACAAACATTTGTTCCAAATATTAAGAGACTCAGTTGTTACTCCAAGTAATGGACTCTTGTTTTAAATCTCAAGTAAACACTATCTTAGGAAATAACTGCAATTTTCACTTACTGAAAATTTGGGTCAAGATGACAAATATTGGGACTCTGTGGCAATCATAATTGTACCATGACTCCAACTGATTCAATGGTGTGATACTCATCCCTGCCTTTTATTTTCCAGTAACCAGTGCATACGGAGATTTTCACATGTAATACATGTCTTACATTAGTCAATTCTGAAATCATGAGATTGTGTGGTCTGACATCACTTAATCATATATATTTTTCCTGGATATAAAGGGAAAAATCAAGGATCACAGATACAACATTTAAAAAGATTCATTCTGAGGTGTATTCTATTCTGGTTTAGATGAAATGAACCACGTGTCAATAGAATCTTTATATTGTAAGGACAGAGAGAAGGTGAATGAAGGAAATGGGGCCTCAGTTCTATAACTATAGTCTATAGACATTAAATTTAATAGAACAAGTTTGGAAGAGCAAAGTTTCCCCAAATGAACAGTTTTTAAACCATTTGATAGTTTGTCTTTATAAACTTAAGTAGAAACCAAAACACATACATCTGAATTTGTGAACTTAAGATAATAGGTACTGATAATTATTAAATTGTGGCAATTTGTTAAATACCAATAAAAAAGAAATTTCTGCAACAATGTCAAGCATGATGAATGACCGTCTAGTATGCTTTTGCCCAAATCATTAGCTGGGATTTTTATTCACAGCTAGTGGAGTTGAGACTCCTGTATGTGAGAGAAACAACCTAGTTTTGTTTGTTTGTTTGTTTGTTTCATAGCTATATTTCTAGGTCTCTGCCGATTCCTTGAAACTCAGTTCTCAGAGATACGTGCAGAGGTGCAGAGAAAGTCGGATAATGGACTTTCTCTGGACACGCTGGATAGTTTTCATGAAGAAAACTATCTGCACAAGAAGCAAAAATCCTTTATACTAGGTAGTAAGCCTCTTGGATTGGTCCCTACAGTGAGAGATGCTTAGTAAACTGTGTTAACTGTCAGTTTGCCGTTGCCTCCATGCATGACCCTGTTTCTGTCCTGCAAGGTCCGTTTCTGTGCCAAAGCTCAGTTATGGATGAAAAGTCAGGAACCATCTGCATGGCCTATACCTGCAATCCTTCTATTGAATATTAAGACTACGAGCACCAGTGAGGCACTTGATCCTAAGGGGTTATTGGTTATAGAATGTTTGTCAGCATAGTATTAAAGAAGACATCTGCACACCATAAGTTTTCAATTTTAACATAAAACAAATGTACATTTGTTACTTACAGATAAGAATATACCTTTAATATGTACATATGATTTACCTTACTCTTACCTGAAATTTATAGTACTATGATTATTGTTTTTACTACAGTAAAACAATGTTCATTCATGAATAAAACTCTTGCATTTTGAACAAGTCAACCCATCTGTTCTCTCCCTCCAATTCTTCCTGACTTTCCCAACATTATTTTCTCTTTTTTTTATCCAATGAGTCCACTTAGTTCAGCCTGTATATTTGTGGGTGTAGGCCCACTAACTGCAGTGTGGTAGCCTCTCTGGGATCCCATCCCAAATGGAAAGTTACTCTTGCTCAGTCAGCAGCCATCAATTGCCAATAGCTCTTCAGGTAAGTGCTGGACTTCAGGTGAACTACACACCTCTATTCTGGGATTTCACCTGAATCGGGTCCGGCACAGGTTTTTGAGTATCTTACAGTTATTTGTGCAATAGCCCTGGAACATCTGACAAAAAAATTACTACTAATTTATGTTCTTACAATCTTTTTGTCTCCTTTTCCTAAATGATCTGTGAGTTAGGGTTGGGGGCTGATAGAGATGCTCACCTCAAGCTCAGTGTAGCATGGACTCTCATTCTCTTCTCATTGGTCAGTCATGTGTACCAGGCTTTTTCTTTTAGGCCACCCACCAACTTCTAAATCACGACACAGAAACTTCTTATTAGTTATGATGCTTGGCCTAGCTTAGGCTCATTTCTGGATAGTTCCTTTATCTTAACTGTTTTGCTTTATGTACCTTTTGTCTCAGTGCTGTTTATTTTTCATTCCTTCTTTATATCTTACTTTACCTGCTTCTCATGTATAGCTGGCTCGCAGCTGCCTGGCTTGATACCCAAGGTGTGATCTCCCTCCTTCTCTCCTCTTCTCCTTTTTATTCCCTCTGCCTGCCAGCCCGTTCTTATCCCTCTCCTGACTATTTATTGGTCATTCAGCATTTTAGTAGAACAGGTGCCTTAGGAAGGCAGGTCAAACAAATGCAGCACATCTTTACATCATTAAACAAATGCTGCATAAACAAATGTGTCACACCGTTACAAAGTTAAAGTAATATTCTGCAGCAAAACAAATGTAACACATCTTCGACTACTTAAATTCATATTCCACAACAGTTCCCTCTTGTGTATAAAAAAGAAAGCTTTTCATTTTAACATAGTAAGACTAAATACAATAAGAATTATTATCAAATAAGAATTGCATTTACAATATCCATTGCATTTGACAATTTGGAGAAATCACTATTGTCTATCCTGTCTTGATGAGACCAAAGCACTGTACCTAATTTACCTTCTGTCATAACTAAGGAAAACTGTAGCTATAACTATCCAGTCTTTACCTTCGGCAAAGACCCAAGAAGGATATAATATTAGCTGCGTAGACAAAAAGTGTCATGCAAGCCATTTCCGAAACTATAGAAATGACAGAGACATCTGCTTGCTTGAACAGTCACTCAAGTTTTCTCTGCAATGTTGGGGCGACCATCTTCAGCCTATAGTCATAGAATATCTGACAGACTTTTCTATGAAGCAAGAATTTTGAAGAACTATCCTGTCGTTTCTCAGCAAAGTTCAATAGTCTTTTTTCTTTGTGCCATGGTTGTCTAGTTTGTACACCATACTCTCAGCAATCAGGACAAGGGTATTTCCTCACCCAAATGGCTAGCTTTGCCATAATGAAAGCAAACTCCATATGGAAGGATTTTGATGCTCATCATCCTTTCTGAAGTAGATTGGTGCTACAAGGAACAGATGTGTCTCACTGTCATGGAAAGCAATATGTTATTAAAACATTTTAAATGCCATATTCTGTATGTTTGAATTATTTGAATAACATCTATCTGTCTAAAATAAGTCTCTTTATGATCTTGAAGACATACCTAACATAACTACAAGTTTGATTGTTATATGTTACTAACTACTAACCTTCATTTCTTAATTATCATAAATGGTTTCTTATAGTAGATTTCAATAACTAGAACTTTACCTTACATTTTTTGGGGGTAGAATACCACTCCCCAGAGAGGCTGAATAGCAATCAGCTTACCTGGCTCACCTCCTTGTGTCTCCCAAGAAGTTCTCATGCTCCTTCTTGTCCCTCCTTAAGAACATTTCTCCACCTGGCACTTCCCTTATTTTTAAAATTGCATATGTATAATACCTTAAAGAAGAGTATAAGCATGTATACCTTATGCTATAACAAAATAACCTTAAGTTTGTATCAATATAAAATCCATACTATTACAAAATATTTGCAATGAATAGTTGTATTTTCATCCTATATTCCTATATCTACCCCAAATGATAACAAACATCTATAACCCATCAAATAACCAAAAACTATCTACCCCACCTCTTGGTAATGTGGGTGTTGTGTTTTCTGTTCTGTTTCCAGTTGTCTGTGAGTGATGAAATAATTTTAGGGAACCTGAGACCATTATAATAATGGTCATGACCTGGAAAAACTAGCCACAACATTTGTTGTCAAGCTTCTTTGCAAGGGGAATGAGTAAGGCTTATCTGAGTCCTGGCTAGAATCGTCTGTGAGGCTAGACCATCTTAGTCAGCAGCCTTAAAGCTTTTCTGGATGCAGAACTTGGAGGAAAGTACAGCACAGGCATTCTAAGAGGCTAGATCACTTGGGATACATTGGTGCCTGGTCCCCTTGCTTCTAAAGCAGACAAACTTTCAATAGTAACATACATATCTGCACTAACACACAAGTATGGACTCTGCATTGTATTCAAGCCACCAAAGATGATTTCTTTTTGTTTTATGTTTAAACAGGTAAAACACATATCAACTCTCTCAAAATTTGTTCTTGGTTTATTTCTTTGTATCTGTAGTCATATTTTCAGGAGGCCTTCCCTGATCGAACATGATGAATCCATAGCCTTTCATTTCCTGTAGAAATTAAAGTGTAACCTCTTCTCCAAATAAATACATTTTCTGACTTCCATTTCAAAGCTGTAGCATATATAAATATTTGACTGGGTTTATTTCAGCAGTTCCTCTTTCAATGCCATGTTTCCCAGCAGCTGTAATTTGATCATTAGCATTCAAAAAGTTCTAAATTAATACAACATGCAGGATCCAGACTCTATGTATATTCCCCATTTGTGTGGCTTATCATTTACTATTTACTATGTTCTATGACCATTTATACCTGCTTTTTTTTTCTTTCTTAAGCCTTAGTACATTTTAAAACAAACAAGAACCTGTTTAGAGGTTTTGTTTTGTTTATTCAATCTGAACCTATAGTTATTGTGTATTTCTGGCCTTTTATGTCTGAATAAGTAAAGCCTTAATCTGCTAAGCAACTGCTCAGGCCTCCACCAAAGCTTTGTTGGATGGCTCTGACCTCTTCTTGTGTTGTAAGAGCTGAGCCTTAAGCTTGCAGGCTGATCGAGAGGTTGGTTTCACAGGAATTGCATCCAACAACCTCAGGTTTAGTAAATGGGTGTATATCCTGTGGCAGGTGTTTGTTCTTAGCCTTTTGTTTCTACTTAATGTGCAGGCTTTTTTTTTTTCTATCTCAGGCCCTATGTGGAAATTTGGGCTCCTTGGTGGGCACGTTTTGTACCAGGCTTTTCTTTTAGTCCACCAACAAGTTCCCAACTCAAAACACAGGGACTTATTGTAAGTTATGAATGCTTGGTCTAGGTTAGGTTTAATTCAACTTTTAACTTAAATTAAGTTGTTTCTCTTTATCTACCTTTTGCCAGGCTTGTTACCCCAGGCATGATCTCCCTCATTCTCTCCTCGCATTCTTTTTTATTCCTTTATTTTATTTTTCCATTCAAATATTTACACTTCCTTCCCTCCTCCCAATCCCTTCCCTCTCCCCCACTCCCCCTCCTCCCTCCCCCTCCCTGCTTGAGAGAGGCAAGGCCCTCCCCTCTACATCCAGGCCTAATTAGCTGTGCATCCATTTAGACTAGGGTCCCAAAAAGCCAGAACATGCCGTAAAAAACAAGTCCCAGTGCCTTTATCAATGGCTTCTCAGTCAGCCCCCATTGTCAGACACAATCAGAGAGTCTGGCGCATGCTCATTCAGACGCAGTTCAGCTGGATTTGGTGAGCTCCCATTAGAACAGGCACACTGCCTCAGTTGGTGGACCAACCCCTCGCAGTCCTGACTTCCTTGCTCATCTTCAGCCTCCTTCTGCCTTTCAACTGGACCTTGGGAGCTCAGTCCGTTGCTCTGATGAGGGTCTCTGTCTCTATCTCATTCTTTTCAATCCTAGATTTCTCCTATTTATTCTATTTGTCAGCCCCGCCTTATCCCTCTCCTGCCTATTCTACTGGCCATTCAGCTTTGTATTAGACTATTCTGGTGCCTTAGACAGGCAAGGTCAAACAAATGCAACATGTCTTTACATAATCAAACACTTAATTCTTACATCATTAAACAAAAGCAGCACAGACAAATGTGTCACCCCGTTACACAGTTAAAGAAATACTCGGCAGTATAAATAAATGTAACAGATCTTTGCCTAGTGAAAGGAAGATTCCATAAAAGTCATCCATCTCTACATCAATCAACATAAGTAAAGTAAGAAGCATCTCTGAAGCAGATTAGAATATGTCTTCACCTATGCGTAAAAAGGTAACAACTCAGAAATTTTTCTATCACGACTTTTTTTTTTTACTTTCTTTTTATTTTTCCATTGTGGCTTTTACACCAGGCTCTTCTATCCCCTTCATTTCCCCATCCCTTTATATTCACCCTCTGACTTTGAAAACCGCCATCCACAAAATAAAATAAAATTTAAGAGAAAAAAAAAGGAAAAAGAAAAAAAACAAAAGGAAAAGTTTTGACATGGATCTGCAGTATGACAGTGAGGCATGCAGTAAACTCTTTTGTTCATATTTCATTAGTTGCAAGTTTTTGTTGCAAAGATTCATAGGTCTGTATATGTCTTCAAGCATCTATGCTGCAACAAATACAACAAATAGCAACATATGTTTTGAAGAAACTCTGTGCATTTTTTTTTGTTTTTATTTTTGTTTTGTTGAAACAGGGTCTCACTATGTAGCTCTGACCATTCTTCAATTCACTCTGTAGACCAGGCTAGCCATGAACTCATGAAGATACCACTCACAAGTATTGGAATTTAAGACAATATCCACTATTCCTACCTACTCTGTGCTATTTTTAATGCTGCTTAAACAACAGTAGAATAAAATTAGTTTTCAGGCTACCCCAGGACAAGTTTCTCTGTGGAAAATCAGACTTGTTCACTTAGAACAAATTAGATTAAATTATAATCTCTGCAGAAGCCACTCTTACCCAACCTAAGGGAGACTAGTTTATGTACTTAGGCCAAGCACACACAGTAACCCATCTGGAAATGGAAATGGCTCAGTTTGAGCCAGCCACCAGGTAATATGACCGTGCTGATGAGGGAGCTGGAAACAAATGAGTACCACCCGAATACACAGACACTGTCAGGCTGCTCCCAGAGGAGATTCAGACACTGACCTCATCATGAATGTCGGGTTTTCTGGTCAAATGTTCATCTTTAATCTCCGCTCTTGTCATTTTCTACTCTACAAGCACATTTCATTTTTAGTGTAATTGCCTAACATTTAATGAAAACAGACCTTGAAATATATTTTAAAAATGTAGTGATAATGAGTTGCATGAGCTTTCTGTTGAACAGCATAATTGTCAAAGGAGAATACCCCCAGGAAGAGAAACCCTGGGATGGAGTTCTTAAGACAGTATTTGACTTTTATGTGAATTTGCCTAGTTCAGGGCCTTGGATTACTCAAGAGATAACAGCTCAGTGGTAGCCTGTGAAATCTGTGCCACAGGAGCCCTGCCACAGATTCGTTCTCCCACTGTGACTTCACCTAGCAGCTCAGCCTAAAACAAAGAAAACAAATTCCCATGAAAAGCAAACGAAAGGGTCACAGAAAGGAGAGGCAGAACTCATTAATTTATTTTCAGGCCTGAGGGTTCATTCTTTAAAATGTGCGCCGCATGGTCACGTGCTGCTCACATAACTTTTTTTCTTTTGTTTTAAAGCATGCCCTCTCCAGCTTGTCTTGCCAGTGCTGGCTGCCCTTCAGCTCCATGCCCTGGGGTTAGCTGGAACAGACTTGTTAATTCAAAACCAGGAGATTTTGTGATTCAGCCCAGGTGGGCTTGCCTCATGACAGAGTTTACTCCTTAAATAATTTTGTAGTGGTTAATTATTCATCTGACATAGAAACAAGTTCAAACAATAAAATTCACATCCTCGCCTTAGTGGGTAAATTCTTTTGTTCATAATTCCTACATCATTTAAATTGAACATGTGGGTGGCTTTTATTTTGGGGGGATCACAGAGTAAAAAGACAGTAAATGATTATATTTGATATTTAGGTATCCGCTTAGGTGTTGGTGTAAGGCAGTGAATTTGAAGTGAATTTGACTAAATTCAGATTTTCTTTATCTTCCTCCCTAATTTCTCTCCTCTCTCTCTCTCTCTCTCTCTCTCTCTCTCTCTCTCTCTCTCTCCCTCTCCATGTTTGCCCTCTTCTTCCCTCTTCAATTTCTTTGTCACTTGCAAGGACCAGAGGAAGGTAGCAGATGCCCTGTTCTCTTGCTCCCTGCTTTATTTCATGGGTAAGGGTCCCTCATTATATTTAGATGGTGGTAAGCAAGTCTGATCCTTCTGTCTTAGCCTCTGGCAAGACCAGGGTTACAGGTATGTGTGTTTATGCCGGCATTGCATGTACATTCTTGACAGACTGCCAAGCCTATTTTTCATGTTTTCTATCAAGAAGAAGAGAAGGAAGGAGACTAGGAAGAAATGCAGGAGGGTAGAGGGATTAGGGTCAGGAGGAAGAGTAGAAGAAAAATGTAGGTTAACTGCTATGTTTTCGCCATGCCTTGTAAATCATCTTAGATTTGTTTTGGGACATGGATAATAGAATTATTCTAAACTTTATAGGTTGTGGTCCAGGTTACAGATCCAAAAGTGTTGTTTTCATTTTTTCATGGTAACAATATTTCCATTAAAATAAAAACCATTAACCCATTACTATGCAAATAATTAAATGCTTGTGAGCATCTTTAGAAGGCATCCATTGATAATCCTAATTATGTTTGAATTCTGTGCAACAGATACAAAATATAAAATTAAAATGAATGGCAGGAAAATCATTTTAAGAAATGAGAGTAAAATCATTTTTAAATGTTTCTTAAAAATCATTTTAAGAAACTGTTTTCCATTATATATATTAGTAGTGTTAAAAACTTTAAAATGCTGTTGAAATTTGTGCTTGCAGAGTGATTAGCATGCAGTATCATTTTGAGAATCCTATTTCAAAATGTTACATCAGAATTATTTCCAAGTATACGTTATATTTTCAAAGACTTTGTTTACATACTTAATGATTGTCATTATTGTAAAAGTCAAGTGATAAAAATTCATAGAGCCAACCAAAGTAGTGCAAATTGCCTGCATTTGTGAAATCTTGAAATTTGTATTTCATACTTATTCAATAATGCAGATATTTTGTACATTTTTAGACTGGAAGGTTTTGAGTTTATCTCATTTTCATTCACTAATCTTTCAAAAAACTGACTTATTTTAATATTTTTAAAAATATTTTATTGTCCTCTTTATGTATATCTGAATGTTGGTTCTTGGAAGTGCATGCAATTGCAGTTAGGACCAAAGGAGGGTATGGGATTCCCTTGGGCTAGTTAAAGGTAGTGAGCTATGAGCATCCAGCAGTTACTGGACACTGAATTCTGGGTCTCAGTAAG
The DNA here is from genome assembly GCA_001685075.1 of Bramus lutescens. Classification (NCBI taxonomy): domain Eukaryota; kingdom Metazoa; phylum Chordata; class Mammalia; order Rodentia; family Cricetidae; genus Bramus; species Bramus lutescens. The sequence continues at coordinate 16,033 of LOEQ01006300.1, read as the reverse complement.
AGTAGTGTGTACTCTTTACTGCTGAGAAGCTTCTCCAGTCCCTTATTTTCATATGTTTCTTTATATGATATACTCCAAAGCCCTTACAGGTTACATTGGGAAGATCTGTAGTTATATTATATCATTAGAAATACATTGTAAAGCGTGCTGGCATGAGAATTGTTGTGAGGGACATTCTTTTCAGTAATAAATTTATATAAAGAAAATATTTCTCTCTAGAGTACAAAGTTTCATCAAAAGCAACTGTTTCATAACTTCTAATTAAAATGTGAGATTCTGGAATGTTTATTTTGTAAAGAAAAGATGCAAATTCTTTTAAGTACATTATTGTAAGTAGAATAAGGCTTGTCAGTATACAAGACTTGTTTTGACAATATCATCACTAAACTTCTGTGAGTTTTTTTTAATGTAGCAAATACATTGCCTCTATATTCACCTTTGTAAATTACAATTCCTGTAATATCCTGACAAACGATAAACTACAGCTGACACCTGATTACACAGGTTCAGATCTCTGTCTCTTCTTAATATATAACCAATGCCAGTTTCACCCAGTGTTAGAGTGGGACAAAGTATGTCTAGTGATTTTTCATTTAATCTCAGAAATGTACATCCATGGTATAACTTTGAAACTTTGATTTTATAACAATATTTTTATATATGTGGAAAATTGTAAAAATAGTATACAGATAATTTTTATGTCCTCTATTGATGTGGGATTCCCCCTCTGTATGCTGTGAATACCATTGGTTAATAAAGAAGCGGTTTTGGGCCTGTCAAGGTAGAGCTAGGCAGGGAAAACCAAATGGAATGCTGGGAGAAAGAAGGCAGAGTCAGGGAGACGCCATGTAGCTGCCAGAGGGGAAAGATGTAAGCTGCCAGCTAGAACCTTGCAGGTAGGCCACAAGCCTTGTGATAAAATATAAAACAATAGAAATCAGTTAATTTAATATGTAATAGCTTGCTAAAAATATGCTATAATGATTGGCCAAGCAGTGATTTAATTAATGCAGTTTCTGCGTGGTTATTTCAGGAATCTTCATGGCTGAGAAAAAGCCAAGCAGCCTCCTTCAACTCTCCATCTAACGTCTCCTTATGATAGTATCTTACCCAAACATAATAAAATTTTTCCAAACTAAAATGTTTACAATGACTTAGTTTTATCAACTGAACCAGAAAATTTACATGGATACGCTGCATTTTTTTAATCAATGTTGCTTTCTCCCTTCCGACTGTAGCCTCTGATATCTAACTGCTCTTAGTTTTGTTGTCTGACGTGATACTTCTATTTTCCATTCTTTGTGATCTTGATAGCTTGACGAATATTTTTTCTTTTAGACTGATTAAAAGTTTTCTTTAAAACTGGTGGTTTTTGGCATAAATTTCGGGAAGAATATCAGAAATGAGTCATCCTTTTCTCATCAGATATGTTATCATCAGATAACATTAATTCCGATTGGTCAACTAGATAGAGTATTTCTGAGATTTTTCTTCACTATAATAGTCACTGTTATCCCCTTTATTTTCTAAGTATGATGTGTAATGTCTTTCTGTATATGTGTTGTTTTTATTGGTTGATAAATAAATATGCTTTGGCCAATGGCTTAGCTGAGCAAAGCCAGGTGGGAAATCACAACAGAGATATATAGAGAGTAGATGGAATCACAGAGATGCCCTGTAGCTGGCTGAAGGAGAAAGAAGCCCAGAACCTTTATCAGTTAGCCACAGCCTTGTGGTGATACACATATTAATAGAAATGAATTAATTCAAGATATAAGAGTTATCTATGAATACACCTAAATCATTGGCCAAATGGTATTATAATTAATAAAGTTTCTGTGTGATTTTTCGGGTCTGGGCTGCTGGGAAACAAACGAACATGCTCTGTTTACAAAAGTATTCATCAAACTCCATTCACATGGAGGAAACAAAGATAACTTCCTTTAAATACATGAAACAGGGGGCATGATTTGAGTTCAGTATTGGATTCCTAAAAGACCTTTGTTACTCAGATCATGCTGTGTTTCAGAATCATCCTTGGTGGCTTTGTGATAACTAGGAGGAGATACCTTTATGATAAATCTATTTTATCCTGAAAGTGGATGAGTTTGGAACCACAGATAGACAAACTAGTGAAATCCAGAGTCCCACTTTGTTTGTTTATCCAGATTTCATTCATTTATTTGCACAAAGCTAGATTCCAATTATTTTATAAAGTAAAGGGGTGAGCGGAGAGAAATCAGGCAGAGTATGAGATGATGAACCAGTCCTCAAAGTTCTGAGAAGGCATCGTCTTGCATTTCTTCATGTGAAAAAGAGAATCACTAGAAATACAATTTCCATATAAGACAGGAGTCAATATGTTATCAGTGAGAAATGATTGGAAACTGTTTCCACTATGATAACATAATGGAAATCAGTATTTGGTGAGGGAAGTCTTCTGTCTAAGTTTTTCTTCTTTTAATGGGCAATGAATAAATCTGTTTCAGCCAGTGGCTTAGAAGAATAGGGTGGCCAGGGACACATGCCTCCACCAGAACCTGCCTAGGCCATGACCTCTGCAGATGAACAGATTAATGGAGGAGGGTTAGTTTAGGATGCAAGTGTTAGCCAGAAATACAGTTAAGCTATTGGCCAAACATTTTGCAAATAATATAGTTTCTGTATGATTATTTCGTGGTCTTGGCAGCCAGGAATGAACAAGTGGCCTCCATCAACAAATATTAGAAATTAAGTTGAATGAAGAGAAAGTAATGAAAATATGATTTTTAAAGATCTAACTTTTATGAACTGTTGCCAATATGAACTTTGCCCTTCTGACACCAACTTGACAATGGCACCTCACCATACAGATGTAAAGCCTGTGTGTACAAGGATGGATGTATTATGGCTCAGTTCACGAAAGACCATCACACTGCTGGTCTTGCTTGGGCTGTGTGAGATATATCACCAATGCATGCTTGTTCTGTACAGGTATTTCACAAGACCCAATGGAGATGGAAGTGGCTAAATAAGGAAGAAAGGATAACTATCCTGATGACAGTTAGTACTGGAGTCTGAGAGGTGGAGATTTTAATCTGGTGTTACTGTTCACTAACAAAATCATGGTGCTGAATTGGCTAAAATTTTATAAACTTTGCTTTACTCATTTAGTAAATCATGATGGCTGCTTTATGAGATTGGTACAAGGAATTTATGAGAATCCACATGTCAAATGATCAGGAAGACACAGATAGCTGCATTCTTTATTAGATCATTTAATGATGGTGATAATGATGATGGTGCTTTTGAATATTTTGAATCTTAAAGTTATAAGAACTATAATAAGCAAGTAAAACCCTTTAATTCATGGAAATAGCAAAGAAGAATTTGGGTACATGAGGATTTTCTTGGTCAGTTTTGACTGTGAAATTGATTAGATTGAGAAGTGTCTAGGATATGAGGAGAGCACCCCGGGCATGCCCGTGATGATGTTAACTGAGGGAAGAAGTGTCCTGGATGCNGGGGTGTCCTGTGGGATTAGAAAGGAAAGAAAGACAAATAGCATTTCTCCTCCCCTGTTTCTGCATACCCCTGCAACCAGGATCTTATTAAAATCTTTCTTCAAAATGGATAACACTGGAAAAAATGAATGAAGAAGGCCTTAAAGACAGACATTCCTTTTGGACATTAAATATAATGAGAGATGTGGGTGGGGTTTTACACATTTGTAGTCCCAGTAATTAGATGTTATGGCAAAGGATCAAGAGGTCAACACCATCCTCAGAAACACGGTGAGTTTCAGGCCAGCCATGGAAACAAAAATACTCTGTCTCAAAAAAAAAAAGAAAACAAAAATAAACATAAAGACGTCACATGTATTTGTTTTATGAAGATCACTGTAGGGGGAAGACAGCCAGCTCTCTGATTAAGAACTCTGGTTGCTCTTACTGTGGACCCAGGTTAGGTTCTCAGCACCTATGTGATAGCTCACAGCCATCCGTAAACCCAGCCCAAAGGAATCAAATGCCTTCTTCTAATTCCCACATGGGCCGGGTATGTATGTGGTACACAGTTGTACATGAGGGCACAACACTCATACACACAAAAATCAAATAGCAAGAATACTGAAAATAAGTTGAACAGTTTTTCAAAGAAAGTTTAACTGGGGTTTACCCATGGCTGAGCACGCATTTGGAGACAGATAATGAACAACCCTGATAGTTTACCTTGGTCATATCCCTGCAAATGTTCTTTAAGAACTAGTAATATTAGGTTATAGAATGGCTTTTTATTTAATAGAGAAGCTTAGACTTTATTTGACCTTAAATATTTTAATTGATGGTATCACGTAATCATTTTGACAAAACAATCGAATGTTGTAAAAGCCAAACACAGTTAGATAAGTGGTTGTAACATTTCTAGCATTGTAGTTTCCACGGCCACTGAGTATAAAGAAATAGAACATTTTCAACAGAATGCTTAGCTGATAAACAAAAGCACACACTTTCCCAATCTTTGATATTATCAATTAAGAGTGGAAAGCTATAAGGAAAAATTTGCTTTGTAAAGCCTAGAGTTGATTACATATAGGAATGCTAAGGTCCCTGCTGGCTTCATTTACCTGTTGACAAATTCACATGACGGGTTTCACTTTACTGATGTCAAAGAAACAATGTGCGGTAAACTCATAAAAGAGAGATAAGTAATAGGCCTTAAGCTTCCATTTCAGCTACAGTTTTCTCCCATCATAGAACCACACAAACTCCCCTCTTAGGTCAGTGATGCCAGACAGCTAATTTCTCTGCCCAAACACGATGTACAGACTTGCTGATTTTACAGTATCCTGTGTCTCAAGATCCTCAAGGATATTAATAAAATTCTATTTCTTATGGGAACTTCAGATTTTTCCCCAGGAAAGACAACAAATCACTATCTGTTATCTCCAAATATTAAGGTAATTAGTGCTGGGTGAATTAAAAAGCAAAGTGCAGCATTTACAGCGGTCCAGATACATACTGAAGTTTGGAGGATGCTTACTTGAACTTTTATCAAAATTAAAGAAATTCTGGTGTTTGCAAAATTGAAGTAGCAAGTCTAGGGGGAAAGGGTTATCTTGCAAGGTTTCTGGAGCATCATGTTGCCTGGTTGAACTGAAGATACTATGTGCTCTGTCATTCTATTCGGGGCTTTCTCGGGACTCTGAATTTCCTTAAAATGAAATGAAAATCCTTACAAACGCAGATACCTTAAAAGGCAAAACTGTGCTTCCAAAATATTCATAAATGACTTTTGGAGAATCTGTTTTGTGATCCTTGCATGGAATTACTTTGATGTTCGTTTTAAAGAAATGGTCCCTGACCTCCCATTCATTAGTATGTAAGGTGGAAGAAAGACCCAGTGATTTCAAAATAACCAAACCTTGGAATTGTACCAGGTAGGTGGTGTGGTCCAGGGCCTAGTGAACAATAGGCTTGGTATCTGTGGTGGTCGCTAAAGCAGATTGTCGAGTATCGCTTCACATACCATTGTTCTGAGTTCTGCTGATTCCTTTTCTTCTGGTGCTGACAAGACATGTGCTACAGATAGTTTAAGTTTGGCTTTGAAAATTATCTTTCTGTTTTACACAAAGCACTCACACCAGCGAAGAGGCAGCTCCTTTTGCATTCTGCTTCAATTATCTTGAGTCCATTTCTGAACCTCAGCCAGCCCCTGCTGGTGTACTCTAAAATGCTGTCAGGTCATCAGCTCAGTCAACATGTTCTAGCGGGTGTATGTGTGTGCATGTGAGTGTGTGTGTGTGTGTTTGTGTGTGTGTGTGTGTGTGTGATTTAAAACTTGCAAACTTGACTGTTTTCCCATAAATTGTATGCAACAATATTTTAAAAAAACATAGTTTGTATTCATCCATGGATGAGCAAGATTTTAGATCTCTCAGTATAAAAAGGTCCAAATTAGTGACCTTGATCAGTCAGAAATATTAACCTGTTCTGTGACTTTTCTTTACATATTAAAATTAAATATAAAGTAAGAAAATAAGTAACTCTTAAAACAAAGAGAATATGGTATAAGTAAACACCAGTGTTTCTTAAATGAGTTACATTTCCTTACTCCAAAGTAAGTGTGTGTAAGTATGTATGTATGTATGTATGTATGTATGTATGTATGTATGTATGTATGTATGTATGTATGTATGTGTGCAAGTGCTTGTGTGTGTATGTGTGCATGTACCTGCGTGTGTGTGTGTGTGTGTGTGTGTGTGTGTATGCATATGCTTCTCATTGACATCTCTCTGGGAAAGAACATGACATTATTTATAAAGTAATTGATAAAGTGTTAAGAGAATAGAATAGAATAGTTTATTTCTCAAATAATATGTAAGATAATAGTTGGAAACAAACTTGGGTTTGTGGGAAGTGAAGAAAAGCACTTGTAGATGGTTTTGCTAATTTGAACATATGGTATGAGCAGAAGCAGGGCAGGCATTTGCAACAATGTCACATCACATCACTTTGTGTTGATTTCCATGGCACGATGCAAGATCAGCTGGTTTTTAATGAATGACCTTTCTTCAATAGCTCAACAAGGGAAGGTTTGATGCTGAAAATCTGGTGGTGTCCTTTGGGATTTTATGTTATTTTTGATATTTTCTGTAAATTCATAAAGTTTTTTTTTATAAATTTTACCTCTTATCTTGAGTGAATTGGCAACAAGAATGTAAGTGAAGTAAATTTTTGCATTAACTGGACGGGTGGAATTTCCACATCTAGGTGTAAGGAAGAAATCAGGTGATATGGTTTTGGTGGGAGCTGTGCCAGAAATTGGCAGTAGTTTTGTGTGGAGGATGGGAAATCAGAACGGCTCCAGGACTGGACTCTCAGAACTCTGCATCCTAAGCTTGCAATGGGCATTGCCAGAAGCTCCTTGTCCCTCACATAAAATACTTCACATTTATAATACCCAAACTACATTTCTACAACAGCAGCAACAATATTTCAGGCTTGGCATGGTTGCTCATACCTATAATCCAGACCACAGGAAGCTGAGGCAGATAGGCTGTCATGAGTTTGAGGTTGGATTTGGCTAAAGAGTGAATTCCAAACCAACCTTGCGTTAGATTAAGATAATATTTCAAAAAGTAATAACTAAAAAAAGTAAATTTCAAAATCTATAGTTTTTCCATAGGAAAACAAAAAAAATATTAAGCAACAAATATTTCATCAAAATCTCATTTTAAAAAATAAAAATTATTGCTTTCAAGGATGAGTGCTGTGGAATAATCCTTTCATACACTGTGAAGATGTGTTACTCTCATTGTTAAAGAGTCGACCGATCAAGAGCAAGGCAGGAAAAGGTTAGGTGGGAGATCCAAACTAAGAGGATGTTGGGAAGAAGGAGGGTAGATTCATAGGGAGTCACCAGACAGATGCAAATGAATTAACTAACAGACCATACCAAGTAAAGATACTGTCATGTAGTACAGTGTAGCTAAGAAGTACAGGTTGATTTAAGATGCAAGAGCTAGTTAGTAAGAAGCATAAGCTATCGTCTGAAGATGTATAATCTCTGTGTGGCTATTTGGGAGCTGTCTGGATAGGACAGAGAAAGTCCTCCTACAGATGAGGGGAAGGTTTGATGTATACAGTGCTTTTCAGGCAGCCATGAGATCCTTAGTTTGAATTTTAGCAACCCATTAAAAGCCTGGTGTGTTGGGATGTGTCTGGAATCCAACTGTTTTGAGAAAGGCATGAGTAATGGACAGAGGAGAAACCCCTGAAGTTTGCAGACATGTTAGCTCAGGTATGAAGTAACAACCAACAAATATGTAGGAATAAGGTAAAAATGGATGGTTATTACAGAAGCTGTCCTTTAATTTCCCATCTGCTTGCAAGCACACATGTTTCTCTCTCTCTCTCTCTCTCTCTCTCTCTCTCTTCCTTTCTGAAACTCAACATGTTTTAGTTAAAAATTATCAATTTCTGAACACTATCCTAAATACATCTTCCTCCGTTTTATTTGAGAGTATCATCTATCAGTCATCTTTAATTAAATAAGCAACTTTTAAACACTGTACACATGCACACACACACACAAATGCACACATCTAGAACAATGAGTAAAAGGAAATTAAATGGTGATATAGTCTTTATGTTTGTTCCTGCCATGAGACAATACACAAATATTAGATGACACCTAAGAGAGGGCAAAATAACCAAAATGGTGTTAAACCAGGGGTGTGTGTGAATTATTTGCCTAACCAATTTCATACACCAACAAGCAATGAGAGATGGCAATAGGCAGGGTAGTGGGATTGTTTTTGCTTTTAGTGCTAGCATAAAATAAGTCAGAAATATGAGTTATTTTGTGTTATATTGTCTAAATATGGAGAAACAGCAGATTTTATTACTCTTTTAAGAAGGCTAAGTGGGGAAGAAAATCCATTACTGTTTTCAATTAGTATAGATAGTACACTCATTCTAGCAGGGACTCAGTTAATTGCTTTACATGGATTATTTAATTGTATTTTCATTAATATCCCATTTTAGATTTAAGAAGAAGGCAGAGAGAGTTAGAGTCGATAAGCAATTTGTTTACAGTCAGTGGCTAGTAAACGGTAAATCGGGAAGTCTAGACCACCACCCTTCGGCTCACCAAAGCCTTCCAGGACGCAACACAAGAGGGAGGGGACACTATGACGGCTATGTTTGATCTCTAGGGGGTAGGAGAAGTAGAAATCTCCCATAGCATAGATATCCAGGCATGAGAGGAACACCTCAGTGGGAAAACAGTGTGTCCTTTTTNTTAGTTTAAAATGGAGTAAAGCAAAGACACAAAGAAGGATGAAGGGACTGACAGTCTGGTATGCACGCTTCAGCAGTGGGTTAAAAGTTTGATGGTAGCTAGGCTAACATGGGCATCAAAAAAAAATTCAACAAAGAAATCAACCTGATATCACAGTTCAACTATCTCCTGAAGAGGAAAAGGGCATTTGGGTCTTAGATATTTGAGATATTTGGTCATATTTAATGGAGTGTTGCTGGTTTTCTGGAATTTATTTATCCAGAGAATGGGGGTGGGAGCTAATTTGGATTGGGACCAAAAGGCTAATACTTTACAGCTGCTTCTTTCTTTCTTTCTTTCTTTCTTTCTTTCTTTCTTTCTTTCTTTCT
>LOEQ01006299.1:92289-104345 GCA_001685075.1 Bramus lutescens | reverse complement strand
GGGGTATAAGCTAGCCGTGCGGGAGCCGGGCAGGACGAAAAGCAGGGCCCGCTCACCTCATTACTACAGGACTTGTCCAGGTGGCATTGGATGTCAGGCAATACCCCTTACCCATCATGGCAAAGTGTCCAGGTCAAAACACATTTCCTGTCTTAGGTTGGGGCAGCCCCCCAAAAACATTTCCTGTCATTGGCTCACTAGTCACCCATCATGCTGAAAGATCCTCTGGGGCTAAGAGGATTCGCCAAGTGGTGACATTGATCTGAGCTTGCCTTTGGCTTTGGCACCATGAAAACATGAAGATGATGCTCCAGCACATATAGGCACTCCTAAGGAGGCTGTGCCTGCTCAATCTTTAATAAGTCTGCCCACAAATTGGAGGCCTTTAAGTAAGGTCTCAGCGCTGGTGGGAGGAACCCTGATATAGTTAACTAGAATAATCTCAAGAGCCAATTTGTAAATTGTGCATTCCAGGGTCAGTGAATAACAGCATTAAGCCTATAAGTGTATAACCTGGCAGTGGCCTATAACCAAAACCAATTGCAAATATTCATTTGTAAATATTTTGCTGAGTTTGAGTGGCCAAGGCATTTGCAACCTGCCCTGATAAGGTATCCATTGTGCTAGCAGAAGCAACTGACTGACTAATGGTAAATCCAGCAACCATAGCTGCTCTGGCAGCCACAGCAATGGGCGCCATTATCATGGGATGGGTTGATAGGTAGAGGAACAATCCTTGGCACTTAGACCACCACAGCCAGCTCCTCAGGATCCCAGCAAATCTTCTCTTGGCTCTGTCCTGTCTTCAGGCTTCTGGAAAGGAAAATACACAGCATGCAACAGGTACTCAGGTACCCACACTGGACTGTCATCATCCTGTGGGAAAACACAAACAGCACCTCTTCCCCACACCAGTATGGGATTTGGACCACACCAAGTGCCATCTGGTAGAGTCTTCCATTTGACATGAGGCATCCCAGAAGAAACTGGCAGCCAATGCCGGTCAGCAGCAGTATGAGATTGAGCAACAACAGTCAAAAAAATTTAAATGTATAAAATACAAGATAAATGGTCTCTGGGGGTGGGATCACATTTCCCCTTTTTTGTTTTATGTAAATAGGCTTTGAGCACACAATGCGGGCAATCCACTATAGCTTGTCCTTGAGGGTTATAAGGTATTCCTGTTTTATGAGAAATAGAGAACTCAGCAAAATTTCGCAAAGCCAATGCTGGTGTAGGCTGGCCCGTTGTCAGTTTTTACAGTTTTTGGAACTCCCATGTAAGTGAAAGCCTGGCGACAGTGACTTTTTAACATCCCATAATATTTCTCCTGTATGGGCTGAGGCAAAAATAAGAAGAGAATATGTATCCATGGTTATGTGAACATACTGCATACGCCCAAATGAAGGAACATGGGTTAACATCCATTTGCCATAAATGATTAGGAGCAAGCACATTAGGATTAACTCCCAAATGGGAACAACTAAAAGTTCTGTACACAGAGAGCATTTTTTTAAAACAACATCAGTGGCCTGCTCTCGAGACATTTTAAAATGAAATCTTAGAGACCCAGCATTGAGGTGAAAATGATAATGAGCTTTTTCTGCAGCTCCATAAGATTCTTGACTAACTGCACACATTTGGCGAGTAAGCTGATCAGCCAATGCATTCCCCTTGCTCAAGGGACTAGGAAGGTCAGTATGAACCCACAAATGCCGTATGCAATGGGAACAGATCAGGGCCCAAAGCAATGTTTAAATAGCCAATGACTGCTTCTGGACTCAAGATACAGACCCAATATAAGCTGCAGTTTCCAAAGGTGCAAGAATTTTGCTTATATATTGACTGTCAGTAAAAAGGTTAAATGGAATATCAGCATATTTCTCTAGGGCCATTTGTACAGCGATCAATTCAGGAACCTGAGCAGATTTAGTATCAACAGGCTGAATACCAAAAGCAGGAGGAGAGGCCACTACAGCTCTCCCGGTGGAAGACCCATCAGTAAACACATTCCGTGCCCCTTCCAGAGGCTGCAAAGAAATAACTTTAGGGAAGCATACCAGATGATTTTTGAAAAAGGTGACCAACTTATCAGAAGGATAATGATTATCAAACNCAAAGAAATAACTTTAGGGAAGCATACCAGATGATTTTTGAAAAAGGTGACCAACTTATCAGAAGGATAATGATTATCAAACCTGCAGGGATTAGTGCATAAAAACAAGGTCTAATCTTCAGCAAAATTTTGCAGCCAAGTTATTTTTGCCTGGGTATATGGTGTAACAATCTTATCAGGTAACATTCTAAAGGTTTGCAAATTAAGTTTATACCCTTTCTGAATAACACGTAGCACAGCTGATGGATACGAGATAATTTTTACAGGTGACACATGTTCATGTACCCATAGGATGGGTCCTTGCTGCCAAAAAACTCCAGCAGGACTATGCTGAGAGGGAAGAATTATCAACAGCAGAGGCTGGCTATAGTCAATATAATGAATATGAGCAGATGCAAGCTTTTCTTCAATAATGTAATACATTGCCTTGCCTTGCTTACAGGAGGAGGTTGGATCTGGATTCCTATGCAGAATGTCAAAAAGTGGTTTTAAGACTCCCATAGGAATTCACAAACTGGGTCGGACCCAATTGAGGTCTCCAAGCAATTTTTGAAAATCATCCAGAATCTTTTGGATGCAAAGGAATGGTAAAAAAACCAATCCTTCAGGTCAACAACTAAAAGATGGTATCCTGCAGGAATACCCACAGACTGAGGCAGCCCAGGTTGAGTTGCCCCGATTATTTCCATACATTTACTGCTCTAAGACCTTGCAGCAGCCTCCACTTATCAGACATTTGCTTAATAACAAAGATAAGAGTATTTCAGGGAGAAGTGGATGGCACTATGTGTCCTGCCTCTAGCTGTTCCTAGACCAGGGTATGAGAAGCCTGTAATTTTTCCTTACTTGGGGGCCATTGCTCTATTCATACAGGTTTAGGAATCCTTTCTGGCTGCTCTGCAATGGCCCCTAAGAAAAAATTTCCTAACCCTGCACGCTGTCCAGGTAACTGTTGTATTATTTTCTTGTCTGCTAAAATTTGCATGTCTCCCTGCAGATCTTTCCCCAACCCCTGACCAGGGACAAAGCCCTGGTTTGTTAACATGCGCTGCACAGTTTCAGTGGTCAGAACTGCTCCTATAGCTTTCAAAGCATCTCTTCCACACAAATTGAGAGGAAGGTGTTCCAGGACAAATGGTTTTAAATGCCCTTATGGCCTTCTTTATCCTTCCAATCTAAATATTGGGTATTGCACTCTGGAGAACTGGCCATTCCTTCCCCCGTAATGTGGGCCACTTTTTTTTTTTTAAAGCAATTACAGAACTATTAGCCCCTGTATCTGGAAGGCCTTGGAACCTTTTCCCATTAATTGTTAAGGTAAGTGTGGGGCGGTTCTCTAAACTAGAAACCTCAAAAGCGCCAAGGAATTCCGTGGAGCCAAACCCCTTGTCCCCTTGTTCTTGTTTAAAGAATGGATTAGTAGAGTGAAACATGGGCAAAAGCACAAGTTGAGCCATTCTCGCTCCTTGAGGGATGACAAGGACTCCCAGCCCAGCTTCAGTCATGATTTTAATTTCTCCAGTATAATCACAGTCTATAATTCCTGGTAAAATTTTAATTCCTTTAAGCACTGAACTAATTTTACTCAAGACTATTCCTACCGATCCCTCTGGAATAGGTCCATATACTCCAGTCCCCAAGGTCTGCATACCCATTTGTGGGGTCAATACTGCCCGGGCAGAGGTCCAGAGGTCCAGTCCTGCACTTCCCAGGCTCCTTGGACAAGGTCATAGACAGTGAGGCATTTCTTTGAGGAATGAATCTGATGGGAACAGCTGGTCTGCTCATGGCCTGTACACTTGTGTTTTGGGGGTTTGGGGCAGGCCCCTCCTTCTGTTTCCTGACACGGGGATGAGATTTCCCTGAATGTCAGTTGTAGAGTGACAGTCATTAGCCCAGTGAGCTCCCTTTTGACATTTTGGGCAAACACCTGGATTTCCCCTGGACTGATTAATGTTTGCTTTACCTATAGGGCAGTTCCTTTTGGTGTGTCCTGAAAACAATTCCTTGACCCAGCTTCACCTTGACTCTCCCTAAGGGCAGAAACAATTACCTGTCCCATCACACAAGTGCCATCAATGCCCCTGCTTAACCGGACATAGTCATTTAAACTCCTATTTCTATGGGGGCATATAGCCTCTTGACAGTATTTGTTAACATTTTCATAGGCCAATTGCTTTATGACAGGCATAGCCGAGTCCATATCCCCAAAAATGCGACTTCTCAGCTATAACAGGCAGTCAACAAACTCAGAATAAGGTTCTGAAGATCCTTCAAGGACCTTAGACAGTTGTTCCCTGCTCCTTTATTAGGTAAAGCTTTCCACGTTTTAATGGCCTCGGCAGCTATCTGAGCATAAACAGCAGGGTCATAAGCAATCTGTGCTGCTAAGCCAGCATACTGTCCTGTGTTGGTTAACATGTCAAGGTTATGCTGGGGAAAACCTGCAGTGGTGTTACACAGTGCGGTATTTTTGCAATTTTCCTGCATTTCACTTCTCCATATCAAATAATCTCCCTCCAAAAGACAAGCCCTGCAAAGCTGCATCCAGTCACTGGGTGTAAGGTTGAGTTCCGCAAAGGATTCCATTAAAGCCACAGTGAAGGTGTGAAATTACCTACAGGAAGCAAGATGTTTATTTCTAGAATCAGTAATCTATATGATCATTAATATCATGATAGAAAGTTTATATATATATATTCTTTAAACTCTTATAAATTTTGAGATAATACTTATCACTTAAGAAAAGTTTTAAAGAGTCAAAATAAAACCAGGGAATTATGAGATTACTGACAATAGAATAGTCCTTTAATTTGGGTTTTCTTTTGTCCCATATCAGGTGGTCTTCTGACATGAGTTAGAGACTCTGGGTTTAACTTTAACAAACGTGCTTGGATTTAGAGAAGGAGAGCCATGCCCCAACTGCAAAGCTAGTTTTAATTTTTTATTGAGTTAGGACTACAGAAAGACCATTTGCTTTATATGCCTATTGAGAATAGCAGAAACAAACATTTGGGAAGATTCATAATTTTTTCTGTTGGAAATCTGCTATACCATTAAGCAAATTTATTCTTTTGGAACATTTTCTGTGACTGTTTTATCCTTCTTCTTTAAGATGTCTTTTATGTCCAAGGATTTTCAGATTCTTTAGTTGGATGCTTCTTTTCTCCTAAAAAGACAAAAACAAAACCCTGCCCCAACCCTAACATTGGGAGTTTCCCTTTTTGGCAGGTTATATCTGATCAAATGAAAGACATTTTCTAGCCTTATAAGTTAATTTGGGATGAATGCCATGCTGTTTGATAAACTCTCCTAATTCTTTCTATAAGAATCTAATCTTTATCAATCTTATTGTTTACATAGTTTTTCTTCCCCTGTGGAACAAAAGCAAACTTCTTTCCAAATGTAACACATATCTTGGTTTATATTCTGAGGTCATCACATCTTTGAAGTATACATACTGATTTAATTCATTTTTTCTACTATCAATGTCTCTCCACAGTTGTTGCTCCTTTCTCATTAACATTAAAGAAACTAAGTTAATAGAGCATGGGCAATCTATCTCTGGGGGGGTCATTATTACCCCTTTCTGTTTATGAAGTATCAGAGGCCATGGAAATACACAACATATGGCAATTGATAATTCAGATGTCAAGCCACCAAGTGACTCTGATGGAGGTTAATCCTGTCCAGGCAATGCCTGCAGGACCATTGACTCTGGAAACTGTTGGTCACATTTGCTAAAGCCAGCTTGGTGTCTCCCCAATACCTGAATTGTAGTGTGTAATCCCATGTAATGTGTATATGTAATCTCATGATTACATCACAATATTATGGGCACATATATTGGTGGGTGGTCAGGAAGATGACTTTTCATTTAGCTATATAATTCTGATATATAGAAAATATACTAGGACATGCTTCATAACTAGATCTATTTGTCCAATGATGACTGTAGACACTTAAAAGTCTGCTTTGTTCCTTCTGATCACTAACTGCACACAATTAGCTCACTTTTACCTCAGAGAAAGTTCAAACTAGGCTAAAGGCTTTTTGTAAATAGATCATAAGTTTAAAACCCTACAGCTGTGTACAGGTCAGAGATGCAGATGTCCAAGGTTGCAACACAAAGCACCCCGAGAATGCCAATCCTACAACAAATTGGCATTAATAGTTAATGGTTTGTGTAGTTATTTTGGGGCTGAGCAGCTGAGAACAAACAAGTGGCCCCTACAACAGACTGGCTCCAACATGTGCTAACTAAATTCATGTAAAACCTGAGAAAGCTTGGAAAGGAATTCTAGTCACAAAAAAATGGAGTTTAACACAGCTTCATGCCACAGCTCCTTTAAGAGAGGTCTTATTGATTCAGCAGTAGCAGAAAAAAAGACCCAGATGATTTCAAAATGGCTGTTTCCTGGTTCACCAGCACAAACGGCTCTGACTCTTTTAGGTCGTCTAGCTATGATGCATTTAAATGGGGTCTGTGAGCAGCATGTTACAAACTGCTTAATGGGTCAACATAGACCTGCTGCATACTTGGAACTGGGGTAGTATGCATGGGTTGCAGAGGCATTGAACATGCCTCTACCATGCTGGACTGGGCGGAGCAAGCAGGCAGGGCTGTGTTGGCCCTAGTGAGGCCTGCTTAGCATTTTAAAAAAAAGCAGTCTTGGTCAGAAAGGGATTACAGATATGCAATAAAGACAGATTCAGATGAAAAAGACCTCTAAATGGATCACAGTATTGGATAAATGTATGTAGGCTTGGGAGACAGAAGAAAAAGAGTATAGAGAGTTATAAAAAAGTATATGGTTCATAAAAAACAAGTGTTTAAAGAGACAGAGTATAGACAGTCATAGATTAAAAGAGTAGATAATAAAATAAATAGTAAGAAGTAATAGAGTAAAAACAAATAAGCCAAATATAGATGGAATGTACACAGAGTCTGGATTGTGTCTATTATTGTGTGTTCTTTGCATTTTTTGACTGCAGAGAGACATTAGATTTTAGGGACTGCTAAGCTAAACCAACATAAATGTTTTAAAGGTTTCTTGACTTCAAAATTTGGGTCTAAGGATATGTTGCTTTGGAATAGGTTCTTTTTTTTGTTTCCACAGAGGATGAGAACTTGTGGAATCCTTTCAGACTAATGTGGTTTGATAGACCAAGGCCTCCTGAAAGGTCGCTGTGAACCCCCATCCCTCAAAAATTACTTCGCTCAACAAAAAGCAGGAAGCAGTTTGGAGAGAACTACACCCATATTCCCAAATATTGTTTATAAATGTTTCTTTCCATTTAAAGGGGGATATGCAATAGAGATTTGCATTGGTATGAATCTTGGTTTATGGATACAAACTTAAGGTCAATTTTGATATANTTAGATAGGTATTCTTCAAATCTTTCAGAGACTTTCAGAATATGGCATTTAAAATGTCTTAAGAACTAAGGACTTTTCATGACAATGAGACATATTTGCCCCTAGCAACACCAATTACTTCAAGAGGAAGATGGGCATTGAAGAAGCTCCTTATGGAGTTTGTTAGCTATTTGGGCAAGAAATTCCTCTTGCTTGGACTGTTTGATGGTATGTATGCTGTATGAATTGGACATGTAGGACCCATAGAAAAATGACTGCTTAACTTGCCTAAAGGTGAGATGCTCATTTGAAGTTCCTGCTTCATGAAAGAGTCTGGTAGACATTCTGCAGGACACTGGGGAAAAAAAGTGACAAGCTGCCAATATAGTCAGAACTGTCTTTGAAATTTCCTGCTTCATGGAAATGTCTGCCAGGTACTATGGGCCTACAGGCTGAAGACGGATGCTCCAATGTCACTGAAGAACTTTGGGTGGCTGTCCAGGCAGGAAGATGTCTGTCAATTCTAGAGTTTTGGAAGTTGCTTACAATGCACTTCCTCTTTACTTAGGAATTTATATCCTTCTGGAGTCTTTGATGGAGTTGAAGAATAGATATTTATAATTACAGTTTTTCTTAGTTATGATAAAAATAGATATAAATATTGTAACCGTAATTCTTGCTTGATACCTGTTTTATTATATCTAATTTTACTATTTTAAAGTTAAAACCTTCCTTTTTATTTAAACAGAAATGGGGAAATGGTGTGGGAGGTCCTTCTGTATATGTGCTGATAATAAAGAAGCTGTTTTGGGCCTGTGCAGGACAGTACAGAGCTAGGTGGGGAAAACTAAATTGAATGCTGGGAGAAAGAAGGTGGAGTCAGAGAATGTCATGTAGCCACCAGAGGGGAAAGACATGCATGAGCTGCCAGCTGGAACCTTGCCAGTAGGCCATGAACCTCATGGTAAAATATAAAATACTGGAAATGGGTTAATTCTAGATGTAAGAGCTAGCTAGCAATACATTTAAGTGATTGGTCAAACAGTGATTTAAATAATACAGTTTTCTGTGTGATTATTTCAGGGGTCTGGGCATCCAAGAATGAACAAACAGCCTCAGCCAATATGCCAGTGTGATGACAATAGACGTATGTCTCAAAGTTTGTCACTGAACACAGTGCTCCCTATCTGGTCATGGTCTTACTTTTGTAGCCTTGGAACCTTGTGTTTCGTTTCCATGGCAATGGCTCAACTCCTTATCATTTACCCTAAGAATGTGTCTTTGATCAATGAGAGATAATGCTTGTGTGTTTCTTTTTCATTGCTTCAAGGCTCCTAAAAGACAGTTTTCAGAGTAGGGGGGAAAAAAAGAAAAAGAGAAGAAGCTAGGAGGAATACTGTGGGATAAATCTCTTGTACCCTGTAAACATTTGTCACTTGTATTGGTTTAATCAAATGCTGATTGGCCAGTAGCTAGGCAGGACGTTTAGGCTCACAACCATCTGTAATGAGATCTGGTGCCCTCTTGAGGAAGAGACCTGGTCAGTGGTCCTCATCAACTTAGACCATAAAACCCAATATGGAGAAGTTCAACAGAATCGCCATATACGTGCTGCTCATGCCTGCTTCAGCATTTCCAGGGCATAAATATCATACATTTTCATTATAATAGACCTTCCTTGTGGTAATAAAGAAGGCAAGGGAATTCCGGATTGTAAAGAGCCCATTGGCTTAATCACCTTGTTAATAGCTTAGATCTGTTACCATGATTTTATTTTCCATATTTCTTTTTAATGACAAATTGGAGAATTCCAGAGACTGGTCAATTCTTCAACATGTTGAGCATTTAGCTGTTCCAGTACCATCTTGTAATTTTTCTGATGTCAAAGGCCACTGTTCCATCCAGACGGGTTTTTTTCGTTAATCATTTCAAAGGTAGGGCTGTTAGTACCTTTGAAAGATCACCAGCTGTTGTGCCCTGCTTATGTAAAACCTGGATAATTGGTGACTATTCTTGATAATTCCTTTTAATATTTCTCTCAGAAGCATTATTTAATGGTTTGTTTCTGAGATTGGAGGAATGTTAATCTGTGTTTTCCATTACTGTAACAAATCATTTCCCCATAAATTTATTACTATGGTAGCCACATAATGACTTTAATTTCTCTACCTGTCCTTCTGGCCCCCTACACTCAACCCTTGTCGAACTTTGTTTTACTTGAGATAAAGTTCCAATTCCTAGAAGCTGAATATTTACCTCTTGAAGAGGCCTATCTGGATGGCAAGATCTTGGTAAAATTATTGCTATATCTGTGCCTATGTCTAGCCCTCCTTTAATTACAATGCCATTTTTTGGTATGTTTAACTTTAGTCTTTGATCATTTATAGAAGTTTGCCAAAATAATTGTTTTATGATCTCTCCTGAAAATTTTGTTTTGTTTATTGAAGTTTTCTGTCATCCAAAACAATGTTTTCTGTCATCCAGAACAATATGTGTTGTTTTTTTTTTAAACAGGGTATGATTGAACCAAATTTGATATTGGGTTCAAGGCATTTCCTGATGGCAAAGGGTTACTTGCCTGACCCTTTTTGATCTGTATTCATTACTCCAATGCTGGCCTTTGCCATATCTTCTGCACAGTCCAGAAGGCTAGGGGCTTGCATTTGGATAATCTCTAGAAAAAGCATTGCTACTAAAAATGCCTTGCCTACAACCCATTTTCAGATGACGTGGTTTATCATAATTAAAACATCTGACCTTTAGGGTTTTTTTTTTGAAATTTTTAGAAATTACGTCTCTTGTCAAAGCAGCATCATAAGCGTGTGGTCCATGGCAAGGTGCTCAAGCCGAGCTAACTGCATGCCCGGGTTGGGGGCCATTGTAGCTGCTCACATGCCATGCTTGGAGGGGGCGTGAACTGCATAAAGAGTGGATATAGGGAAATGGGTAGGAAAAGCCCTTGGCTGCGATAGAGTAGGAGGGGACCAGGACACTTACTGAGAGCAGTAGAGGACGGCTGCCCAGGGAGTGTAAGGAAACCATGACTGGCTGTCATTGCACCTGGGCAGAGAGCATGGCCAGAGGAGGGTCTGGAGTGATGGGGGAAAGCTGGTGGCAACACTACGCCACTTTGGCAGGACCTAAGCCAGTGCATTGGATGCAAGATAGTGCAGATTCTTGTACTGTTTTATAACAAAGTTTGGTGGTCAGATATTAAGATAATATGCTGATATATCCACAGAGCAATGGAAAAAAGATCCCCTTCCCTTCTTTCTACATTCTCAGATGGAAAAGCCCAAAACTTTCCAAGCCCCTCCTTATTTCTTTCTGAGTCTCTTTATCTTCCTCTGAGTTGGCCAGAAAATTCTATAGTTCATTCTCACTAGCTGACCATGGACTCCACCCTCTGAATCAAGGTTTAATTCCATTGGTGGTCTCAGAACAAAAATACAAATAAATCTACTGCAACACTGAGGTTGTGTGCTAGGGATGGGTCTCAGGTTTTTTCTGCATGTGAGGTGTAATAGTATTGTTGACTTCTAGAGTCATCTGGGGGATGCCCGTGGAGACTAATCTTGGTTACAGTAATTGAGATGGGAAGATCTGCTGATTATGGGTAGCCCCATTTCTTATGGTTGAGTAGTGAACTATGTAGTGCAGGGGACTGAATAGCATAGGCTTTCATTTGCTCACTGGTTCTTGATTGTAAATATGATATGCCTAGCTGCTTCATGCTCCTGCTGCCTTGACTACCTTGCTCTGATGGCCTGCACCATTGAGCTGTGAATCATAGTAAATGTTCCTCCTTTAAGTCTCTTCTGTCAGTGTTTCATCACAGCAACAGGAAGAGAAGCTAAGACACCAGTCTAGCAATTTCCCAACTGAGTTATATTCTCAGCCCTAAGACTGACTGCTTCAATCAGACACTCCTAGAATTTTCTGAAGATTTCCCTGCTTCTGCTATTACTGTATTTGATACAGGTCAACACATATCTTAGAAAGCATCTACTGGTAAGGATGGGTGGAGTAAGGAACTTGAGGCCACTAGCATCTGCAAAGGAAAGGAAGAGGACCCAAGGACCTGGGTCCTAGTGATGTTGCCTGCACTCTTAAATCAACACACATTCATCAGAATTTCCAAGGGATTGTTTTAGTTAGATTATTCAATGGATATGCCCTTTCAGTTAAGCCAATTTAAATATATTTTTCTATCTTTTAAATTAAAATAAAATTCCAACTAATAAAAAAGATTTCTGTTGTTTAAATAACTTTAGGAAGGAACAGAATGGAAATTACCAAAAACTAAATTATTGAAATAACATATTAACATTACAAGAATTTGAAATGAGCTAGAGAGATGGCTCAGTGGTTAATAGCACTGGCTACTCTTACAGAGGACCTGGTTTAAATTCTCAGCATCCACATAGCAGCTCACAAATGGCTGTAACTCCAGTCTCATGGGATCTGGCATCCTCTTCTGGCTCCTAGGAGCACTAGGCACACATTTGGTACACAGACATATGTGATGGCAATCTATCTATCTATCTATCTATCTATCTATCTATCTATCTATCTATCTAT
>LOEQ01006299.1:60507-76033 GCA_001685075.1 Bramus lutescens | reverse complement strand
CTTCTTTGTCTCTTTTGATTGATTTTAGTTTGAAGTCTATTTTGTTAGATATCAAGATAGCTACATCAGCTTCTTAGGTCCATTTGATTGGTACATTTTTTCCCAGCCCTTTACTCTGAAGCGGTGTCTGTCTTTGAGGTTGAGGGTGTTTCTTGTATGCAGAAGAAGGATGGATTCTGTTTTCATATTCAGTCTGTTAGCCTGTGCCATTTTTTAGGCAAGTTGAGTCCATTTACATTTATTAATGGACAGTGATTGCTATCTCTTGTTAATTTAGTTTTCATCGTTGGTGATGTTAATTTGTGTGTTTTTTTCTTCTTTGGGATTTGCTGTTATGAGATCACCAATGTTTTAAAAGACAGACTCAGAGGGTCAAAGGCAGATGTGGCACGTCACCTCTGGGGCACCTCTGGTATACAACATTGATCTCATTGATAGCATGGCAGAGGCTGCCAGTATCAAATGAACCTGAATTCAAGACAACCAAAGAGAATTGCACCATAGCCTCCTCTGAGTCGAAAGCTGTGACTAACCTTAAAAATGTGCCCCCACCAACAGCTTCAGTTCTGGGTCTTGCACCCTTTGTTGATGAGCCTGTCTTTTCTTCAGTCTATGCTTCTGACACCTTTATCAAAACCTGTATGGCTGTAGCTGCGTCGGCTTGTTTCTCTGTTCTATTCCACTGGTCTTTGTGCGTGCTTCTGGGCTAGTACCATGCTAATTTTGCCACTATGCTCTGCTAAGTTTGAAATCAAGTACTGTGATAGCCTCCAGCACTGCATTTTCTCCATAGGATGTTTTAGCTGTAGAAGGTTCTTCATGCTTCCATATTTATAAACTCTAGAATTTTATTTTTTGGTGAAGAATGCTTTTATACTTTTTATGGGAATGCATCCAATCTGTAGATGAATGATGTGCTTTGTTTACAAGGAAGAGCTAAGTAGCAATATGTTTCTTTACAAGTGCAGAAGTTTAATGCATTAAAATAATCTTTTATTTCTATAACAAACACATTAAATTAGTTACAACTCCAATAGAAAACATGTATGTCAACAGAAAAGCATTTAGCAACAACAGTCAATCTGAATTCACAAATCCAACACACCATGAATTAAAAATATCAGCGATAATAATGGGACCCCATGTCCACTTCTTCCTCTCAGTGCTGGGACCACACGTGTGAAGGCCTAGTGTCCATACTGTCACTCTCTGAGTTCATATATGAATCAGTCCTGTTGTGCCTGGAAGATATTGTTTTCCTTGAAGTCATGTATCACCTCTAATCTTTATGTCTCCTCTTCTATATTGATCCCTGAGTCTTATGGGAAGGAGTCTGACAACAAAACCCTTTAGGACTGAGTACTCCAAAGTCTCTCACTCTTTGTACATTGTCCAATTGTGGGTCTCACTGTTAATTCCCATCTACTGCAGCAAGAAGCTTACCTGATGTAGCCTGCGTGAGGCACTGATCTATGGATTTATTATTATGTCATTACGAGACTATGTTCCTTCAACAGAATAACTGCAGGTTTACCCCTAGATCTAATTTCAGGTTCTTGGCCACGTGAGTAGTGTCCGGTATGGAGTTCCACCTCACAAAGTGGGCCTTTAATCCAATTAACAAAAAAAGGTGACTGGCTATCCTGTAACATCTGTACCACTATTGCACCAGTGTATCTTGCAGGCAGGTGTCTGTTGTATGTCACAGAGTTTGTAGCTGGGTGAAACTGATCCTCCAGTAGGATTCAGAGTACTTTCCAACACCATAAGCACTAGTAGGGGTGAAGCTTCTAATTGGCACCAGCTCAATTTCCCCATGTTCAGTGACTTAAGTAAGTGGTGCCTTCAACAACAGGGCCTTACCATCAGATTGTGGAGAGCAACCAATAACCTTGGCAAATCCCTGTGATGCTTTGTGTGTTGGGAGTGAGGGGGCATGTTCCAAGGAACCTCTGGTCAAAAACAAGAAGGTATTTGCAGCTGATATCCACTAGCAAAGAAAAAATCAGTTTTCTCCAATGTAGTGTCACCGAGTGTACCAACCACACACCAGGACTAGTCCCATGCCAAATTGTAGCTGAGCAACACAGAACAAACTCACTGGTTTTGTTGTTGTTTGCTTTTGTGGAAGTTTTGTTTCCCATGCCAAACTGTAGCTGAACCACAGCACACATGTGGACATAGAGGACAGCTTGCAGAACTTTCTTCACTCCTTCTTCACCATGCAGGGTTCCTGGGGATCAAACTGAAGCCATCATACTTGGTAGTAAGCACATTTATTTTACTCTTTGAGCCATCTCACCAGTACCCCAGGGCTAACTTGATGGTAATTTTATTTTTTAAAAAGGAGTGGAAAGGTTTGGAGAGAGGCTGCTCTTGCAGAGACTCCCTCCCATTCAATTCCTAGCAAGCATTGGCAGTTTACACCTGTAACAGGAGCTCCAGGGGTTCTGACATCTTCACATAGATACACATGCAGGCAAAACAACTATGCACATAAAATAAAAATAATTTAAAAAATGGAGTGGAACTTTTTGATTTAGAAGAAATCATTTGATCTCTGGGATTTTTCAGGGCTAGAGATAGGAAGTAATTAGAGATTGGAACTGTAATATTTTGCATTATGGTGCCGTTGGCTTCCCTCTCCCACTCTCTTTGGGGAGCAGTGGAAAATGCAGAAGCTTGGGAGTCAGAGGATGAAGATTGTTGCTGTTTCTGATTTTACCAAGTGGTCTGTTTAACTAGAGTGAGTTAACATTCAGTGAGCTCCAGCCTGTTAGATTGGTAAAGGTTTCTTAATTCTCCTAAGAATGTAGACTTCATTTGTTAATGACAAACCAGGCCATCTGAAATGAATTAAACGGACTGAGAGTTCAAAAATTATGGATATTAAGATCCAATCTGTTACCTCCTTGGCCTTAAATATTAATTTTTTACCTGCATAATAAAATTGGACTACTTAGGGTGCACAAGTGTTCTGCTTCTAAAAGTCAAATAAAGAGTTTTAACTTTTTAGTGCAGTTATTTTAGTGGCCCCCACTCCCAATCTCTCATGCAGCCTTCAAGCATGATATGTAGACTGTGTGGGCCTTGAATTTGCAGCAATCCCCCTGCCTCTACTTCCCTGGTGTTGAGATTACAGATGTGTGCCACTTTGTCAGGTTGAGACTGACATTTTTGTTTGCTTTTTGAGACAGGGTTTCTCTGTGTGGCCTTGGTTGTCCTGGCACTCACTCTGTAGACCAGGTTGGCCTCGAACTCACAGAGATCTACTTGCCTCTTCCTCCCGAGTGCTGGGATTAAAAGTATGCACCACTGAGCCCAGCAATCTTTTAAATATTTAAAATTATTTCCTTTGGGATTTATTTTACTGTCGCAGTTTAATAGCTTACATCTTGAGTTCAGCAGATCGAATGGGGAACATACCCTAGATACAGCATCATTCTTAAAATAAGTCAGTACCACGTGGGCAAATGGGGACTTATAGAATACAGCTTGTCAAGAGGTAAACCTTGTAACCAGTCACATCTGGATTTGGTATTGATTGTGTCACTCTAGGCAAGTTACTTCTCTGAGCCTCAATTTCTTCATCTGTGAAAATGGGAATAATATCTATTTTAGGATTGTTGGGAAAGTTAAGTAAATGTAAAATAGGCTCTTAATAACAACTGATATTTTAATTAATTTAGCACTTCTCAAGAGTAAGAAATGTAGAAAATACAGTTGATAGGTCATAAAGTCCTTGCCCTCAGTTGCTGTGGGATAATGCTCTTACACCCTGTAAAGATTTCTCACTTGTATTTGTTTAATAAAACGCTGATTGGCCAGTAGCCAGGCAAGAAGTATAGGTGGGCCAAACAGACTAGGAGGATTCTGGGAAGAGGAAAGGCTCAGTCTTCAGTCACCGGCCAGACACAGGAAGCAAGATGAGAATGCTTCTCTGATAAAAGATACCAACCCATGTGGCTAACATATGATGTGGAATTCCCCTCTATATGCTGTGAATGTGTTTTACTACCATTGGTTAATAAAGAAGCTGCTTCAGCCTATGGCAGGGCAGAATAGAACTAGATGGGAAAACCAGAGTGAGAGTAGGTGGAGTCAAAGAGATGCCATGTAGGTGCTGAAGGAGAAAGACGCTCTGGAACCTTTCCGGTAAGCCACAGCCTTGTGGTGATACACAATTAATAGAAATGGGTTAATTTAAGATGTAAGAACTAGCTAGGAATATGCCTAAGTCATTGGCTAAGCAGTGTTGTAATATAGTTTCTGTGTGATTATTTGGGTCTGGGCAGCTGAGAAATGATTGAGCAGTCTTTGTTTACAAACATAGACAAGAGTTATGGGTTAATTTAAGTTGCAAGAGCTAGTTAATAATAAGCCTTAGCTAATAGGCCAATCAGTTTATAATTAATATAAGCCTCTGTTCGTTTTGTTGGGACTGAATGGCTGCAGGACCAGCCAGGGCAGAAACTTCCATCTATACTCAGAATTTTAATTATTCTAATCAATGTGGGAAGTAGAAAAATAGCAAATAGGGAATGTTGGGATCATGGGAGAGGGTAAAAGGGAGAGGAGTGGAGGAAAATACATAGCTCAATAAAAACAATTTAAAAAAGCAAGAAAAAGAATTTTAATTATAGTGTAGATATGTATACACAGTAACCACTGCTCTCCTCTTAAAGGGAATAAGAGATGGTTTATTCTGCAGTGAGTAAACTTACCTCCATTTTTAGTGACTGTGACCTGGGAACACAGAATTAGGTTGTTCCAAATTCCAGGTTCCAACATGGAAGCAGTTTCATGAAATTTTAGTTTTACAAAGCAGAGAAAGTCATAAATTTATGCAAGTTTAAAATGCATTGGTGGATAGATCAGAGAGGAATTGTGGCAAGATGGGGGAGTTTTTCTATAGGTCCAAGATGCTGTTGACATTCTTAGGTTGGTGGAAGCGAGTTGTCTAAGTAAGAGATTCCGGCAGTTTCTAGCTACAAGTCACAAGATGTGAGTTCTGACCCAGTGGCAGGCAAGGAATGTAATTAGCCACTGGACCTGCTACATGGCAGTCCCTCCACAGTACCAAAATCCTGGTCAGTCAGTCTCTGAAGATGCAGGTGCTTTTCCGGAGTTTTCATTCAGACTCTAGGTGACTAACCCTTTCTGTCACATTAGAAAGAGTGAAAGTTTCATGAGTCCATGAAGCGTAGAACTCTTTTGTTTTGATGGTGGCAACAGTTATGCCCCAACAATTAATTATGTTTGAGTAATGGTTATTGACTTTTTCATTATTTTTTTATGTTAGAAATCTTTGTGGGTGTGGGTGTTGTTTTGAGACGTGGTCTCTCTAAGTAAGTAGCTGTCCTTGAACAATGTGTGTAGACTAGGCTGGCCTTAAACTCAAAGAGATTCTCCTGAGTGTTGGGATTACAGGTGTGTGCTACTATACCCACCTTGACGTTAGAAATCTTTTAGTTTGGACAGAATTTCATGGGTTTCTAGATACCATGCTAATTTGCTGGGGCTATTTGTTTTTACTTCTAAAAAGTTTTGGAATTTATTGCATAAAACTTAAGATATCTAAATACATAATTAGTATATTAATGTCCCATCAACCTCATCTAGAGGCCATTTTGCCAATTTGAGTACCTGTGCATTCGTAGCTTGTTGCATTGCCCTCTTTGAATGCAATTATTGGAAACGAGTTTTTTTCATTGCCTTGATGTCTTTGTGTTTATGTACTGTTTCTCTGTAGCTGCACGGTGATTTGTTCACAACACTTTGGCTGACCCCCTTCCCACGTTCTGTTGTGTGTTTACTACATACTCCTATTTTCTTGTTCATCAGCAAATGTTTATTTTTTATTTGCTGTTACATAAAGTTTCCTGATTTATACATTCTTATCTCATTGTGCATTTGCTTCACACACATAACTGCTTGTAGGGAAACTCCGGTTCTGTTGTCTTTCTCTTTATAGGTTTTAACATTTTACCTTAAGCAATACTTTGTGAATTTTTTTAACTGGTTCTCTTAAGAACTTACTTATTTTTATTTTTGATTATTGATCTTACCAACATGCTGTACTCTTTCTAAATATTTCCAACAAAATGTTGTTAGCTTTATAAACTCTGTGAACTTAGGAGAGACTCTGTGAAAGCAGCAGATGGTCATTTGAATTTTAGTGGAACAGGTCAAAGCTTTCATCTGGTAGTTCATTTAATGGTGGCAGGTGTCTTCATAAATCTTGGGAAAAAGAGCATTAGCTAACTCTCAAGGGTACTGCAACATGCAGCAGCATAGAGCAAAAGCACAAACAGGTTTAGCTAGGACTCTGCTGGAGCTAACTAACAGTTTTAGATGAGAATTCACTGGGGCAGCTTAGGATCCTAAAGGATCAGGGAAATGTTGCTCTTTGTCCTGTTTTAGGTTTTCTTTAACCCCCCCAGCTTTTGTTTTAAAATCAGTTGCATTCTCACTATAAGTCCTACAGTGCCAGTGGTGGTAGTGGGAGGCTTGCTTGTTTTCTCTTTTTCTAACTCTCAGTGCTGGTCTGTTTCACAGCTGTTCAGTGACTTTGTTGGTACTTGAACTGTGGGAACCAAGAAAGGATTTAGATGTGCTTTTATGTGCATTGGTGGTTTTCCTGAAGTATTCTTTACAACCATGGGTTATAAATTGTAGAAGGTTGCCTCCCCTTTTAATGTTGGTTGTCATTGTGTGTGCCTGTATACATGAATGTTTTCATTGTATTTTGTAGAAAATGAACTTAGAGATGAAAAATACATAGATAGGGAGTAGTTACAAACTGCTTTTTATTAAGTGGGAGCTTCAGGATAGAATTTTTCTTATCTCCTTTGCTTAGCTGCTTCATCAGCTGCACAGTCAGTTCAAAGGGCTGTTGAATGGGTGCTTTTACTTTTGGGATAATGGACTACTTGGAGGTCTACTCTGGCTTGTTCAGAAACATAACTATTTTGTGGGTGTTCACTGTTACTGGTACCAATGTGACAACAATTTTGGTCGGCTTTCCTGCAATGAGATAGAGATTGCTGTGTGGTGTGGGTAGAATTGTGGGGAATGGCAGTGTCTACATAAACAGACAGAACTCAATGTAAGGGTTAAAAAAAAATCTCAGTAGCAGCTATGTGCCCTCTTTCTAATGTAAGGTTTTAACAGAGACATCCAGCGTATCTGGAGCACATAGTTTCCTTATTGAGTGTCCTGTTACTACAGCTCTTGAGTTAACACATGTTCACTCAGTAGAGATTCTTGGGGAAACTGCAAAGGGCAGTTCTATGGCATATTTGGGTAATTTTCTTCTAGTTTGTCTGTGCAGGTATATTGTGTAATTTTTAAAAATAGAATGTTTCATTGTAGATATTTTTGAACTAGGTAAACTAATAAAATATTTTACCATGGTGACATTTTGTGTTTTAACTATAAAATTTCCTTTGTGGGTTAATATAGTTTGTGTACATATAGCTTCATATTTTCAGCATCTTTTACATTTTTGCCTTTATACAAATAATTGAGTATATTTGGGCCTTGAAAAGATTTTGAAAGCAGGATCAAAGTCTCAAATGAATTAAAACTTTTTACAGGTGTCTTCAGTAGAGGCTGTGTCTGTGTTTTTCTTCATTAGTATCTGACTGACTTTTTTGACATAGCTGATAAACCTGGAATAGTATTTTTATTTTTTTCACTCCTAATTTTTTATTTATTTTTTATCATTGAGACAATGGAATCTGTAGCCCTGGCTGGTCCAGAACGTGTGGCAGTTTTCCTCACTTCACCTGTGTGTGTGTGTGCTGGGATTATGGTGTATGCACACCCCAACTTTGAAATATTAGTTTTAAACTATGCTGGTTTAAGGAATAAAATTGTTTTTCCCCTCAAATTATAAAATTACTAATATTCTTCTAATGAAAACTTAAGTAATTTAGAAACATAAATAACAGAATGTGGGAGCTAGGGAGATAGTTCAGTGAATCAGGTATTCACTGTGCCGGCAAGAGGGCCTGAGTGGATTTTCAGCATCAGTACAAAGAGCTGGGGGAAGCCCTCTAATACATATGTACAAAATGTGTGTGTACACTCCACATGTAGCTTCTGATATTTGTTTCATGCTATAAAGACCTCCTTAAAAGCGAAACGTTTGATAATTACGTACATTCCCAGGCCCACGGTGTTAAACTACTTTTATGATTTTTTCTTTCTCTTTTAAAATCACATTTAGTTCTTTATTTTTCATATATTATATTGTAGGAAAACTGTAACAACAAAGCATTTTTCATTTTCTTAGTTAAACTTAGTATGATTACCTAACAGATAACTCAAATGTCATATGCAAAATGATTTATGTGTTGGCTCCTATAGGTCAGAAATTTGGAGCCAGCACAAGAAATGTCCTGTCTTCACTTTAAAGCATTTGAAGCTTTAGTTGGGAGTCTGGGTGCACTTGGGGATTCTTGGGTGTTTCTCTGTAGCTCTGTCCTCAGGTGTTGGCTGCTTGTGCCTGCTGCGTTGCAGACAGGCTTGAGCTTCAGACTGAGAGCCTCCACCACACATGGGAGTGAAGGTAACCAGAAAGGGACCACCCCGCTGAAATCTCTGTAGGCTTTCATGACCTATCAACATCAGATGGTAGACAGTGTTCTTTCTGAGGAGGGAAGTGGAGCCCACTTTTCATGGTGGAGAGTCAGTGTCTGCTACTAGGAGCACATGGGCTGACATCTAGATCAGTGTGGTCATATTTTGAAAATACAGGTTGTTACATTCCCTCATTAAAAAAACACTCCAGTTCTTTAGAAATATAATTAGTATAATTCATATGTAAAACAGATTATGCAGTGATTTCAGTATCAAAATCTGTGAATTTTTTATTTCCTGCTTTTTAAAAAAAATCACATTTATTTATTATGTATTTATGGAGGTCAAAGAACAGCTTATGGAGTTGGTTCTCTCTTTCCACTATGTGAGATCCACTGATCTAACTTAGAGATGTCATCAGGCCTGGTGGCAAGCACTTTTATCCACTGAGCCATCTCACAAGCCTATGTATTTTTAAAAATTCATAAGATATGTTGTGATTCTTGGCATTTCTACAAAAATTTCTATTTTAGGAAAGCTGAAGGATCATTTTCATTGTCCTGTATCAGATAATTATCATCCTTTAAAAACACTTATTTGTTGATGAACTTAAGAATCTACTTGATAAAATTTGTGAGAAATTATGTTTTCACTTTGTGAACTTTTGGTAGGAATGACAATAGAAGTAGTTACAGGATTATTGTTATAAAATAACATTGGTTATTTGGTGATTAAAACATAGTTTTATGAATCTATATCTATTTCTCTCTATATATAATGCATTCTTGATAATCTAAGGGATGATTACAAACATTTTGTCCAATTTAAGGATTATCTGTATGCTTTACCATGCTAAATCATTCTGTGATTAAAGAAAAGAGCCAGCCATTTTGCTTTGCATTCCTTTATGACCCCAGATGGAAGGAGATGACAGTTGCAGTTCAACCCTTTGATGTACACTCAATGGCTGAAGGATGTAATAATGTGCACATTGATAGATTCAAGTTGTGTAGTGATGCTTTTGTGGTTTCAGATTTCAGTTTACATTCCACTTAGACTAGAGATCTATGGCTAATGGTTACTTTCATGATTGATAGAGTCAGACTTAACTTGCTGTAGTGTACAAGTCTTGATTAGCTGGTGGGAAGTGGTGGGTGGGTGGGTCATCTACTAGCCTGGAGAGCTATTTTCCTTGGCAGCTTTGGGGTGAAAAGAATGGAAAGGAACTGGAAAGATAAATGTATCTGGAATACCAGAGCTATGGGGAGAAAAATGGGCTTAATTCACACATGAATGATCAAATACTCTGTGAGGAATTGGAGGTTTTAAATATTGAAGATCATCTGAAGAATTGGGCACTTTAAAAGTTCTTTCACTATTTAAAGAGTGTAGAATTTGACCAATAGGATATGTAATTTTGATCACTAAGTTGTTCATGTAGAGGACCTAGTACATGTAGTGAATACATATTAAAGCCTTAAAGTTCATCACTGTATTGCTTTGGCCTCCATTTGAAAGTAAGTGTTTTCTCAGTTTTCAGGTGACAATATTGAACCTAGCATATTTTATAATTTTGTGTAACTAGTACATTATAGGATTAGGATTTTAAATTACATACAAATGGTTTTAGTCATTTAATATAACTATAAATATACAGGTCAGAAACAATGTCTGAACTTGTCAGTCCCCAGTCTAATTGTAATTATTTATAGGCCTTGATTATAAGGTATGAAGCCTCTTGAGCTTGCTCTTCTGTGACGTCTTCCTTTCTTTGAGAGGCTTATCAATTCTTTGAAACCCTTCCCTTGCTTATTCTAACTTGTTTTGGTGCTGGCAGTTGCCTGCATAGATACTTCATGCTCTGCTACGCTACTGAGGTATATCCTTAGCCCTAACTAGAGAATTATTATTGGCTTTGGTTGATAGCTTCCCTCCCTTTCTTCCATCTCTTTTCCTTTTTTGAGATAAGTTCTTCCTATGTAGACTAGGCTGGGCTCAAATTCAGTCCTCCTGCCTCTGCCCTTTAAGTACCAGGATTCTATCAACTCTTGACATTATGGGAAGAGTGATATTTGAATACCTGCCTGCTTTCACTAGGAGGAAAAAAATATATGGAGTAGGAAAGGAATTACCTCGGTCAGTGTCTTAGGGCTTCTATTGTCATGAACAGACACCATGATCATGACAACTCTTACAAAGGAAAACATTTAATTAGGGCTGGCTTGCTGGTTCAGAGGTTTAGTCCTTTATTGTCATGGCAGGAAGCATGGCAGTATATAAGCAGACTTGGTGCTAGAGAAGGAGCTGAGAGTTTTTTATCTGGATTTGAAGGCAGCGGGTCTTCAAGTGTGAGCCACTGGGCCTGGCTTGAGCTTCTGAAACTTCAAAGCCCACCCCCAGTGACACAGTTCCTACAGCAAGGGTACACCTACTCCAACAAGGCCATATGTCCTAATCCTTTCATGTAATGACACCTGAGCCTATGGGGCCATTTTCATTTAAACCATCACAGTCTGTAAAGAACTTGCCTCTCAAGCATGAATGCCTGAATTCTATCTGGAAGCCATGTCAAAATGGCATGGCAAAGTGCTTGTAATCCCAGAGACTGGGGCTTGCTGGCTAGTCAGTCTAGTCTAACTGGTGTGTTTCAGGCCATTGGGAGACATGTCTCAAAGGAGGTGGATGATATTCCCGAGGAAGACATCTAAGCTTTTATTCTTGCCTCCCTAAGCATGCACACACACATGAACACATGAGTACTCATGAATACACTTGCTAAAAATAATTCTGGATGAGTTAGTAGACTTTGATGTCCACTGTCAAAGATTTGTAGCATAGGAGGCTGAAGGGTTGAACATGAAGCATATTTGATGCTGGTACAGTCTTGGGTTGTCCAATAGGCACCCCAGTTAACTGTTAGTGTGTTTTCTCCTTCCACTTTCCCCCAACTTTACTTTTGCCCAAACACAGGTTTGTACTTGAGTTCAGCTCCTTGTTTGGAGTTCGGTTATCTGGGTATAGAAAATGAATAATATACTGTCTTCCTTTTTAGGGAGTAGTTATTAGTTACTACTAGTAGCAGTAGTTACTAGTTCTTAATTTAGAACTTAGTGATAATGTTCCAATTTTTTGTCCTCTGGGTATTGCTCACACAGCACATAGAACTTTTAGAATATACTGCTTCACCACCAAAGAACATTGCGTCTTCACCAAAGGAGGCTGAAAGTTTCCGAGTTAAAAGACCTCTTTTTCCCCCCCTTTAATTTGGTAAGTTCCCTAAGTTAAAATACAAAGTAAGAGATTTCCATGTTACCTACTGGGAATCTTTAGCATGGTTAATCTTAGTTCATCTGAATCCCACCTTCTTCTCTGCCTGCCTTATTTGAAATGTGTTTTGACATTTTATATGAGGACACAAAGATAGTTTGAGCTAGTTTATAGCTTAAAGTGAGTTCAGTTGCTAGGATGTGGTTGTAAAGTGGTGGCACTGGTGTCACAAGTCATGGTCTTTGAGTGTCTGTTTCATTCCTATGTGAGCAGTGGGGGAGGTTACAAGTAGATAACAAGTTCTTCCTTGAAGGGAGGAACATGCGCCATACTTTTGTTTTCCATTTAAAGATTTTTAATTGTGTATTGGCGTGTGTGGAGTATGTGTCCTATAGAATCCAGAAAAGGATGCTGGAGCCCATGGTGCTGAGCTGTCTTGATGTGGGTACTGGGAACTGAGATTGCTTCCTCTGAAGCACAGTTTATGTTCTTAACCTCTGAGCCAGCTCTTAGCACCAATTGCTAATCTTCCTATTTTACTGTTTACTGAGTTT
Source organism: Bramus lutescens (assembly GCA_001685075.1). Classification (NCBI taxonomy): domain Eukaryota; kingdom Metazoa; phylum Chordata; class Mammalia; order Rodentia; family Cricetidae; genus Bramus; species Bramus lutescens. The sequence goes on along the minus strand of LOEQ01006299.1, from coordinate 63,626 downwards.
GTGTGTGTAGGTTCACATGTGCCTTAGAGAGTGTGTGGAGGTCAGAAGACAGCCTGGGAGAGTTGTTTTCGTCCTGTCTCCATGTGGGTTTTGAAGATGGCACTCGGGTGTCAGGCTTGGTGGCAAGCATTCTGAGCTGCTGAGGTGTCTGCCTCCTCATGTAGCTTAGGGTGGCTTGAGAGTTCCTGTGTCACCAAGGATGACATTGAATTCCTTCCTGATTCCTTTCCTCTATCTCTTAAGTGCTGGGATAATAGGGTGTATCACCATCCCACCCTTAGCTAATAGTTTTCTAAAATTTAGTGTTTATAGGAAAAACACTTACTGCTGAGCACTTATTAAGTGTGTTGGTGGTTTGTTTCTATGAGACCATGATGATAAAAGTCCATTTCTTTTGGAGTAATTATTTACCTGGACAATAGGTTGCAGTACTCTCAACAGTCCTAAAGGGTTTTTTCCTTCGTGTGTGTGTGTTTGTATCATGCATGTTTGCAGGTGTGTGGGCACACAAATGTTTGTGCACGTGGAGACCTGAGGTTGACATTGTGTGTGCTGTACACTCATTGGGGCAGTATATCTAAAGTGAATTCAGAGCTCAACTGATAAAGGCTCATGTAGTCAGCCATCTTATTCTGTGCCCATCTCTGAGTGCTGGAGATTACAGGTAGGCAGCCCACCTGGCATTATATGGGTTCTGCATATCTGAACCTTGGTCTTCATCCTCTCACAGTAAGTACTTTAACCAGCTTGTGATTGTGAGTATTTATAGTCAGAAATGCTTAGATTTGGGAGAAGATTGTTTTTGTGTTAAGCCTAGGTTTTCATTTATGGATGAGAGCTAGACAAATAATAATTGTGTTTTACTAATGAAATTAGAGTAGAAAACATGTTTAGCTTATGATTTACATTGATCAAAGTAATTCAGATCTGTCACCTTGAAATTAGATGTGTTGTGTTTTTCCTATCCTTTGTTAAAATAACCTGTAATATGCTGTTGTGTTTTCCCCAACACAGTAGTGTGCAAATGAGTATTTGAGAGTGACCTAAGCACATGACTGTTTCCATAGGCATCAAATGAGTACTTGAGAGTGACCTAAGCACATGACTGTTTCCATAGGCATCAAGCATGATGGAACTATGTGTGATACTTGCCGCCAACAACCAATCATTGGCATTCGATGGAAATGTGCAGAGTGTACAAATTATGATTTGTGCACCGTTTGTTATCATGGAGATAAGCACCACTTAAGGCATCGCTTTTATAGGATCACTACACCAGGAAGTGAACGGTAAGGGAAACAAGTTTTTCCTTTTTTCATATTAACTTTAAAGTAGGATTAGGAAGTAGCTTTTGATAATTTAGATCTAGGCTAGACTTGGATTGAACTTGTTGATTTGTGAGCGACTCTTGTTTCTTTTTTTTTAAAGGCTGGGTTTCATTGTAGAGCTCTGGTTGACCCTGAACTCAGTATGTAGTCCAGGTTGACCTCCAATTACTGATTTTTTATAAGATAATCTTGGCTATTTTTTCTCTATTGTGGAGCTTGACATTGCTGAACAGTTGGAAATATATGCCCTCTCCAAAAAATTGAATAATTTTCTTATTATACCCTTTGTTTTAATTCTATTCAATGAACACTATGGCCTACTGATTGAGTCAGCAGGCGTTTATTATGGATAAAGACTTGAGATATGGCTCAGATGGTAAAGTGCTTGCTTCATAACCTTGGGGAGCTTTGTTTAAATACCCAGTACCCATGGAAAGCTAGGCACATGACACATTTTTATAGCCAGTGCTGGAGAGGCAGACAGAAGGATACTTGGAGCTCTGGCTAGTCTGTCTAACTGAACATTGAACTCCAGGTTCAGTGAGAGATCTTTTCAGAAAGTAAGGTGGAAAAGTGATTGAGTGATACCCAACATTGGTATCTAACCTTCTCACGTATACATGCACACCTGTACACACAGACACATGCATACATAAATGCATAAACACACATGTAGAGAGGCTATGCGGCAGCTACTGTATTTGTAATTTGTAGATAGTTTTCTTAAGGAGTTTATAATTTAAGAGGAATGATGATCATGAATGAAAATCGTGATGTTTTGCACGGGATAATGTCTTAAGTCTTAGGATTGATGAGGTGGGTGTGGAATTTTAGATAGTGGAGTCTTATCGTATAGATAGGATACTGCACTTGAGTAAGTATGCAGCCAGTGAGAGAGCCACAGCTAGGGGAAATTGGGAAGGAGTTTTGAGTCACAGCATCTCATTTCAGATCATGGTCCTGCCACTCAAACTGAGTATTTTGGAAAAATAATTATTCTTTGTTTTTGCTTAAAATTAAAATTAAGGGATGATAAATAGATTTTAAAAAATGAGTATAATATTAAGAGTACATTTAAAAAGCAAGAGCCTAAAATCTGAGTAAAACGGATGTAGATGAGTAAGTGGCAGATGGCTTCAGATAAAGCAGCTGGCTCAAATAATTGAATGAAATCTTTCCCAAGGTTTGTAAATGCTTCTAAGTGTGCAGTACTCTGGAGATAGTACAGTGTAGTTTGTAAGTGTTCATGGGTGTGCAATATTCCAGAGACAGTACAGTGTAGTTTGTAAATGCTTATAAGTGTGCAATACTCCAGAGACGGCACAGTGCAGTTTGTGAGTGCTCATGGGTGTGCAATACTCAGGAGACAGTGCAGTGTAGTTTGTAAGTGTTCTTGGGTGTGCAATACTCTGGAGACAGTACAGTGTAGTCAAACCTGGCCTCAGATTCAGTTTGATTCATTGCTAACTTTTCACAGGTTCTTAAAGATGTCCCCACCCCCATTCTGAACCCATCTTGTTGTTCTTGACGTTTGGCAGAAGCAGAGGTCTGCTGTTCTTTGTAGAGAGATCATGCTCTTGAGGTGACCAAAATGCTGCCACTAGCTGTTTGCCCTAAGTCACAGCTAAGTGTGTGGTTTGCAGCTCATTTGAGATACTGTGTTCAGCAGGCCCTGACATAGCCTGAAGTGGTGGTGCTAGGTGCTTTTTCTGATTCCATTGCTTTATACTTTTTTTTAAGATTTATTTATTTATTACATGTACAGTGTTCTGCTTGCATGTATACTTGTAT
>LOEQ01006299.1:33401-55717 GCA_001685075.1 Bramus lutescens | reverse complement strand
CCTTCCTTCCTTCCTTCCTTCCTTCCTTCCTTCCTTCCTTCCTTTCTTTTTGTGGTAGTGAATTTTGAATCTAAGACCTCACTCATACTGATAAATAAACTATTAATAAAATAGATCTTTGGGGGATGAAGAGATGGCTCAGTGGTTATGAGCATTGCATGCTCTTGTAGAGGATTTGGGTTCAGTTCTCAGCACCTACATGATGGCCTCACAACTGCTTGTAATTCGAGCCCAAGGGGTACAAAGCTCTTTTCTGGTCTCTGCACTCCTGCACACATGTAGCGTTCATAATCTCATGCAGGCACACACTCACATAAATAAAAGTAAATCAATCTGAATCAGAGCTTCTTAAGTTAGTGTTAAATTTACAACATGAAGTACTGGTTATTTTTAAAATCTGAAGGGAGGTTACTGCTACAGATGGTATATTGCAAGTTCACATCACACATTACAAACTTGCTCTGTCAGATTGTACAGTGGTTAATTGGGCAGAATCCTGAAGCATGGTAGAGTGTTGATGGAGTAAAGTTAGAAAGATGGTTGCCTCTTGAGAGACAGGCAGAGGGATGGATGAGCACATGGGGTCTTGAAAAGTCTTGGCATTTTTCTTTTTGTTTTTTCAAGATGGGTTTCTCTGTGTAACTGTCCTGGCTGTCCTGATCTTGTTTTGTAGACCTGGCTGGCCTCGAACTCACTGAGATTTGCCTGCTTCTGCCTCTGGAGTGCTGGGATTAAAGGCGTGTGCCACCACTGCTATGACATTCATTTTTAAAGGTAGTAGAATAATTATAAGGGTGTTCATTTCTTTTTTATTCTTAAAAGTATGCATTTTTGTTTTTTACAATACTTATAAAAATTTAAAAGAATATATGGCCTTATTAGTAATTTGAAACATTTCTCAAATGGTTAATTAAATCTTAAATGAAATCATTTTATTTGTACAAAAGCACCACCAAATACCTACCCAACGAAACTATTTCTTCAGTACAAAGAAGAAAAAAAAGTTCAATATGTACTTTTACTTTAAGGAATACTAGTCGACTGGGTGGTGGTGGTGCACGCCTTTAATCCCAGCACTTGGGAGACAGAGGCAGGTGGATTACCTACCTGATCGAGGTTAGCCTGATCTACAAGAGCTATTTCCAAGTCAACTAGATTTGTTATACAGAGAAACCCTGTCTTGAAAAACAAAACAAAACAAAACAAAGAAAAGTAATATAGTCTGGGTTATTCTTTATGTTTGTGAAATGCTGGTGTATGTGAGTGTTAGAGTGGAACAAAGTCATTTGGATTGTATGTGAGCAGCTCTCTGTTCTTAGGTGTAGACAGCTGGGAGTGCCAGCTTCGTTACTCTATGTTACTTTGTGCACTTGACTCTCGGTCTTAAGGATTAGTAAGCAACCAATACATGAATGCATGGGCACGTGTGTTTGTGCTAGAGAACAGGGAGAGGGAAAGAGAGAACAAGTTGGAGTTTACCCAGGTAAGTTTTAAGTATCAGTTTGTTTGTGGGTGTGGCATTATATCTGTGCCCACCATAGCACACTGTTCTAGCTGGGGTAGCCTGTTTTCTTGGCTTCTGAGCAGCTCAATGCCACTGACATTCTTAACAACTCTGGGTTTGTCATCTTGTAGCTGACTAGAAAACGGGTCTATCTTCAGTTGTTTAGATACGTGCTTAAAGATTTTAAATTATGTATTGGATAATTGGCTAAAAAGAGTAAGCTTTGTTCTTAAAGGATTTTAAATTTTGCATTATTCATTTCCTGACATCCTATTAGCCTAATTTCTTTGTCTCCTAGTTAAAATTTTCTACAGTGATATTAGAATATACTTCATAACTCTCAGGTAAGGTCAGGTGTGGGGATATAACCCCATAATTTAAACAGGAAGTTTGAGGTCTCCTGGGTTGTGTTCTGACAGCTTGTCTCAACACCCCTTCCCTCAAACAATAGCCACAACACCAGGCTGGGGATACACTCAGTGGTAGAGTGCTTGCCTAGCATATAGAGAAGCCCAGGACTAAGGAGAAAAACAAGCATAAACATTTACAGAAGCTGGATTTGGTGCTACACACATCCAGCAGTTCTGTCTCTTGGGAGGCAGAGACAGGAGACTTTTGAGTTTGAGGTGAGGATGGGCTACTCAAGGATATTCTATCTTAATAAAACTTATAATTCTGGAGAAATAGAACTTTATTGATAATTTAACAATGCTAAAAGTGATGTATTTGGCAAATAGGTATTTTTATTGATTTTTGTTATATAGGTTGATAGATGAAAAGATTTTTAAGATTTCAGATTAATTAAAGCAGCTAACCTTTTCTTTGGTTTGCTTTTTTTTGAGACAGAGTTTTTCTGCGCAGCTCTGGCTATTCTGGGACTTGCTTGGTAGACCAGGCTAGCTTTAAACTCACAGAAGTCCTCCTGCCTATGCCTCCCAAGTGCTGCAATTAAAGGCATGTGTTTCTGCTGCCTGGCTTCTTCTTTTCTATTTTTTAAAAAAGTTTTCCCCCCTAAATTTTGTCAGGTAACGGAAATCCAAGACTGGAGTGCATCAAGCCCACACAGTGCAGCATACGTTCTCTGGGATAATGGTGCTAAGAACCTTTACAGAGTTGGCTTTGAGGGCATGGTGAGTAGTGAGGAAGCACAGTCTGTGACAGTGGGCGGGCCCAGGTGGGAACTGATGCCCATTCTGTGTGTGCATTCTGCCTCGTGTCTGAGCCATGCATCTGCAGCACGAAGGACATCTGTGATGTGAGGGTTTCAGCTCCTCAGACCTGACTCAGACTCTGTGTGTATAAACTGCCTAATAGCAGATATGCTTTTGCCATAGTAAAATGTCTAGAGGATTTAGCTTTTGAAATCTAAACAAAAAAATTAGAGTCATCTATAAGACTGTTCTTTGGAGAAGATTTGGATGCTAGTTTTAACCCGAGGTGGGTTTTGTATTCTATGCTGTGGTAGCTGATAAAAAGTATAAATTATTTTTAAGGAAGTTGTTTTTTTTTTAAGTTTTTATTTAAATGCATTGATGTTTTGCCATGGGTGTTGGGTCTCCTGGAAGTGGTGTTACAGACAGTTGTGAGCTCCTGTGCTTCTGATTCTCTGGAAGAAAAAGTCAGTGCTCTTAATCACTGAGCATCTCTTCAGTCCCTCTTGTAGTTTTATTAGAATGCAGAATTGATGATTAAATGTGATCTTTTATGCACAATCCCAGCACTCCAGAAGTGGAGGAAAGAAAGAGGATCTTAAGTTCAAGGCCAGTTTGGGCACATAATGAGACTGTCTCAAAAAATAAAAAAGAAGATAAAACAAGAAAGCAATAGATTTGAAAACATCTAGTGGAGAATAACGTAGGTTTAATCAATAGATTTCTTTATATTTCTGTATTTCATGGACCATTGTTCAAATACTAACTTTATTTTGTGACAGGGTCTCACTGTGTAGCTCTGGCTGCTATGTAAACCAGACTGGCCTTGAACTCACAGAGAGGTCTGCCTCACTCAGCCTCCTAAGTGCTGGGATTAAAGATGTGGGCACCATATCCAGCCTTACTGTTTATTTTCAAATGCAAATTTCTTTAATAACCTTTCAATTATGAATATGTTCCAATTTAAGGAATTATTATTATAGTTTTGTTGTATAATGTTTTACTCTTTTGGCTTTTTGAAGGACCCACCATACACCTCCCAAATAAATCACACACGAAGGGTTATTATTATTTATGAATGTCCAGCCTTAGGTTGGCTGTTTCTAGTCAGCTTTTCTTAAATTATCCCATCTATCTTTTGCCTCTGGACTTTTATCTTTCTCTTCTGTAAATCTTACTTTCACTCTTACTTCATGGCTGGCAGGGTGGCTGGCCCTGACGTCCTCCTCTCCTTATTCTCTTGTTCTTTTTATTTTACTATCTGCCTGCCAGCCCTGCCTATCCTTGCTTCTGCCTCACTATTGGCCATCCAGCTCTTTATTGGAACATTCAGGTGTTTAGACAGGCAAAGAACCACAGTTTTACAGAATTAGACAAATGCAACATAAACAACAATCACATACCTTAAAATAATATTCCCCAACATATTTTAATTGTGATACTGGGGTTTTGTGCATGCTAGGCAAGTGCCCAGCAGTGAACTGTTTCCCTAGCCCAAGCTCAGAGAATTCTTTGTTTCATTCCTCAACTATCTTTGTCTTCCATTTGGAGAGCAGAAAAATAGCTAAATGTCTCCCTAATATATTTCATTTATATATGAAAGCCAATATGAACTTAAACAAAAGCTTTATTTTTCATTTTCTTCTTTGTTTTATCGAGACAAGGTTTCTATGCCACCCTGGCTGTCCTGGAACTTGTTTGTAGACCAGGCTGGCCTGGAACTCAGAGATGTTCCTACCTTGCCTCCCAAGTGCTGGGATTAAAGGCGTGTGCCACCACTGCCTGGCTAGCAAATGCTTTTAGTGATGCCAAATTATATCATTGGCTATAGAATCAACTTGTTTTCTTTCCCACTGCATATTCAAGATTCAGATGCAACATACTTTCGAATTGTTTTTTTTTTAAATTATTTCAACTGACTATTGATTCATATGAAGATGTATGTGCTGTGTGCATTCAGGTAGTTAAGTGAATACCATATACAGGTTGATGGCTCATGAGGTTAGTGCCATTATTTAATGAGATGTCTTTTTGAAGGTTACCTTCCCTCTCCACTGCTATGAGCAGGGTGGCAGCCAGTATGCTTGAATATGTTTTTGCTTATGATGGGCATATTTCCTTAGGATGGATTTTTAGAGGTAGAATTACTACATTAAAATAATTAAAGCCTTTTTCTCGGTCTGGGCTTGAGTAACATTTCATTTTTATTGCAAAATGGGCTGTTACAGAGCTGGATTCTGTGTGGATGTTCCTGTCACCTACTATACACATCAACAACTCTTGGACATTTTTTAGTGCATCTGTTTTTTTGTTTTCTGTTTTTTCTTTAACTCACTTTTAATTTTTTGTAAGTAACACCTAAGATTAATGTCCCTATTTCTTGTAACTTGTAACCACATGTGTCTCTAATCCTACTACTTAAGTAAGAATGAATATATTTTCTTGTAAAAATAAGTGGGACAGACCTTAATTAACCAGATAGAGAAATTAGTTGCAAAGGATCAAAAACTGGGTTTGATTCCATTTCTCTGCTTCTGCAGGCTGCTTGGTTTTATGTAATTTTTCTTCTTATATGTGTTTGCCTTGTATATTTAACAAATTATTTGAAAGGATCAAATACAGTGAGATTTTTGTTTTAGTTTGGGTAAAATTATTTTAAAATTTCAATGTGTTGTGCATTTATCAAATACTGGGTATTTCTTAGAGTTTGTTGCTTGCCATGTGCTTTTGAAAATACTTAATGTTGAAGTGTTAGCTTTGAACTCTAAAATTAGATAGCGGAAAGTAAATCAGGCTCGTCTTGTCAGATCAGTGTTCTGGTCTAAGGTGTGGTTCTCCTGGGGCTGCCTCTGCCGTGTGCTGAGTGAAACGTGCCTCTTCTAGACCTTGTGCCATATTTCAAGTTTTCATGGGTTATTTTCTTGGTTTCTTTCCTTAGTCTGATCTGAAGTGTGTCCAGGATGCCAAAGGAGGTTCTTTCTACAGAGATCATTGCCCTGTGTTAGGTGAGTTAAGCAGATTAAAGAAAATTGCTAAATCATGAGTCAGGTCAATGAAGATCAGGATAATGTCTAAATTTGACAGAAAAATTAATTATCATTAAAGTTATGTAGAGAAATACTTGGTTTCATTTTATTTAGTTTTAAAACCTTTATTCCTTTTCCATGGTTTATTTATGCTCAGAAAGAGTTGTTATGTCTTGGGAATTGGGGGGTAGGGAGGAACTTGTTTCTCCTGGCCGCCTGGCTAGTTTATACCCGAAATAACCACACAGAAACTGTATTTATTAAAACACTGCTCGGCCATTAGCTCTAACTTCTTATTGGCTAACTGTAACATATTGGTTTAACCCATTTCCATTAATCTTTATATCACCATGTGTCAGTGGCTTACTGGAGATTCTAACCGGCGTCCATCTCCGGCGGAGGATCCATGGCTTCTCCCTCACTCTGCTTTCTTCTTCCCAGCATTTAGTTCTGTCTTCTCCACCTACCTAAGTTCTGCCCTGTCAACTAGGCCAAGACAGTTTCTTTATTCATTAACCAATGAAAGCAACACACAAACAGAAGAATTCCTACACCATAAAACTAATTCCCTAGTGAAAGAACAGCTCTATGATCAAGGTAATATAGTAAATATAATTCCAAGTAACATGAATCCATTTGTAAAGAGTATGAAAAGCCAGACCGGCTTTCATTTGCAAATGCATTATTGTGATGAAGCCCTCAGTCCCTAGATGCCCTCCTCCCTTGCGCAGTGCCACCCTCTCTGAATCATCTGACTTGCCTTTTGTCATGAATGCCATTTTCTTCCAGCATGCTTTTCTCTCTTTGTAAAGGTGGATGTAGGACATGCACATGTTCTGGTGAACTCTTCTTCCCTTCTTGCTGCCTTTGTGCCTCTGTAAGGAAAGTGTAAGCTCAACATGAACGCTTAGATCCGTAGTGTAGTGTTTTGTGGTTTTAAATCTTTATCCTGGGGCCTTTGTTTTCATTGACCTTAGACAAAGATGTATAGTTTATTTAAAATGATACTAAGCACATTTGAGGAAGAAATCTGGGATTTCCCCTTTACATTCTCTGTTTTGTTACTATGGTTACTATGGATAGCTCTGGTACAGTGCTAGTCAGCAAGATGTCCAAGCAAATCCCTGACTGTTCTTATTCTCCAGGACTCTCTACTCTGACTTACGGTTGGTAGTCTTTTGTAGATTTTGCTTCTACTTAATTTTTATGAGTGATTATATTGTTACAATTTTTTTCCTTTTTTTTTTTTTGTGGTCCTGAGAATTGAGCCCAGTGCCTTTTGCCTGCCTGAAAAGAGGCATACCAACCACTTAGCTGCAGATACACCTTGGCTCACATTGCTGCCATGTTTAAGTTAATGTTTTTTTTTTTTTCTGTACTTGAAAACTCTGCTCTAGACTCTTACACTGAATTTGTAAAACACATTGAGATTGATTGGGTTTTAAAAAGTATCAAGATCTTTTTGTATTTAATAACACACTTGAAACAAGGGGTGGGTTAATGGGCACATAGTTGCAGTTAGCTCTGGTGTCTTGTAGTGTAGTATGGTTCCAAAATAGCTAGAAGAAAGAATTTGAAATGTTTTTATCATAAAGGATAAATATTTGAGGAAATGAATATGCTTACTCCCATGACTTGCTCATTATACAATTTATATATGTAAATATCATAGTGTATCCATGAATATGTACAATTATCACGTGTCAATTAAAAATAAACTTTCATTAAAAGGTTCTAAGGGAACACCATGAATAGTTGTTGGTCAGTAAGTGAGTGGGGTAAAGTAAATGTAAAGAACAGACTCTTACACAGAAATACCACAATTGATTAGACAAAATAAAGAACTAGAAAATTAACATAGACTTCTAATCAGTCATGATAACAAGGTAGTGATCACACATGAGTGCAGCTGCTTACTACAATGGTTCTTTTTTTTCCTTCATTTTCCCCTTTCATTAATTGTGTTTGGGATTACAGGTGAGCAGAATGGCAACAGGAATCCTGGTGGATTGCAGATTGGTGACCTGGTAAATATAGACCTTGACCTAGAAATCGTACAGTCTTTGCAGCATGGTCACGGAGGATGGACTGATGGGATGTTTGAGACTTTAACTACAACTGGAACTGTCTGTGGCATTGATGAAGATCATGACATTGTAGTGCAGTATCCAAGTGGCAATAGGTTGGTACTATTTCCTGAATTTTGATGACAAAGTTAACATAAGGGACAGAAGCCTTAAAGAAAGCAAGTAACATGCTCTAATTCAAGGTTTAAAATGTTGGTCCTTAGGCAGTATATACAAATTCAGAATATGCTGGTAAGGCATTTAGGTTTATCTGTGTATGTTTGCCTGTGTCCGCATGTGCACTTTTACATTGAAGTCAGAGGAACCTTGCAGAAGTTGGTTCTCTCCTTCCATCTTAGGAGTTCTGGGGTTTGAACTCAGGTTGTTAGGGTTAGTGGTAAAAATGCCTTTACTTGCTGATCCGTCTCATTGGTCTTGTATATGATTCATACTATTTAGAGCCTCTTTCCCTCTGGGGTTGCTTTAGAAACAAGTGTTCTTGTATGCTTGTAATGTTTTATTTATTATTTATGTGTTTGTGTGCCTGCATGAGTTGTTGGAGGCCAGAAGAGAATCCACCGAAATGGGCTTAAAGGTGGTTGTGAGCCACCTTGTGGGTCCTGGGAATCAAACCCAGGTCTTCTGCAAGAGCAGTAAGGGTGCTTAGCCCAGTGGTTTTCAACCTTCCTAATGCTGCTGCCCTTTAATACAGTTCCTCATATTGTGGTGACCCCACCATAAAATTGTTTTGTTGTTATTTCATAACTGTAATTTTGTTACTGTTGTCAACTGTAGTGTAAATGTCTGATAGCGACCCCAAAGGGATCCCTACCCCACAGGTTGAGAAACACTGAGTTAACCACTGACTTAACCATTGAGTCATTTAACTGGCCTCTTGCATAGTTCTAGGAACAGATTTGTTTGTTTGCTTTTTTAAAATGTAATCTAATCTTTCAGATCCTCTTATTCCAGATAAGTACTTGGATTCTGAAAAGTGTACAAGATGCAAATAATTTAGGAATTTATTTGACAAAGGATCTTTTTTTGCATTGGAGTTCAGTGTTTAAGTGCAGTGTGTTTTGTAAGTGTCAGGAAGACGATAGCAGCATGGAGCAATGCTTATGTCAAAGAAACCATATTGTGGGGTAGAGACATAGCTCAGTTGATAGAACGTTTGACTGGCATAAATGAAGCCTTGTCTTCACTCCACAGTACTGCATAGATCAGATGTGTGGCACAGGCCTGTAGTCTAAGATTTTGGGATTAAGATGCAGGAAGACAAAAGAGTAAGTTGTTCTTGTATGCTTGAGGCTAGCCTAGGCTATATGTGATTCTGTCAAAGAAACAAAAACAGAAGAAATTATGTGTGTGGTCCTAAGAAATTGAACCAGGGTTTGGGCATGCCAGGCAGTCAGTATCACTGAGCTATAGCCCCAGATCAGATTTATTTTGACACAGGTATTAAAATTATGGAAACTATTTATTACACATGGCAAATTAAAACTAGAGAGCCTTTGTCTGTGAGATTGGTAATGTTCTAGGTCAGTGGTTTTCAACTTTACTAATGCTGTGACTCTTTAATATAGTGACCTAAATATACAATTATTTTATTGCTACTTCATAACTTATTTTGCTGCTGTTATGAATTGGAATGTAAATGTCTGATATTCAGGATATATGATGTGTGGTGCCTGTGAAAGGGTTGTCATGGCACATTTGGTAGACAGTGTAGCTAGGACAGAATGGTAAGTAAATATATGTGATCAGGAGAGAAAGCTTTTCCTTAAGCAGCTGTGAAGAAACCAATTCTATATGCACAATGATGTATACACAGAGATGTTTGTTATGTATCGTATGTACTGGTAAGCATTGAAAATTATATAACAAAGAAATAAAAATCATTCAGAATGTAGTTGCCGAGGATTGCTTTATTATTTTGAAGTGGTGCATGATTTTTCTCCCTTCAATGTTTAAAGATGTATTGAATGAATTTATGTGTTCTGAGCCTGGTTCTACTTTTGTAGGTGGACCTTTAATCCTGCTGTTCTCACTAAGGCAAACATTGTCCGAAGTGGAGATTCTGCACAGGGTGCAGAAGGAGGCACCTCACAGTTTCAAGTGGGTGATCTTGTGCAAGTTTGTTATGATCTGGAAAGAATTAAACTTCTCCAAAGAGGACACGGTGAATGGGCTGAAGCGATGCTTCCAGTAAGGATATGTAAAATAGCTTGGGAAGAGATATTTTGCTTATAGAATTAATTAATTAAAGCAGATTACTTTTTAAGAAACAATTGGAATTGAAAGTTACATTTAAAAACATCACTCAGAAATGTAATTGCAAAGGATTGCTTTACATACACACTATATGTGTATGTGTGTGCATACATGTACACATCAATAGAGTTGTATTCTAGGTGTTGTACGTAGGCAGCAAGGTGTACTTATGCCTAGTTTATTCCAGTTGCATTAGCCTAGGAAGATCCAGAAGGGGCTAGTATTTCGGGTAACACTGCTAATAATGTGTGTAATGTAGTATTAGGAGGCAGAGGTTTTCCTGATACTCAGCTCCCAAATGTAAGAGCTGCATGTGCTTCCATCTCAGTAGTACAGGTAGCCTAAGATGTGCAGGGATGTAGGGATAGTACATGCACACGTCTCTCAGAGTGGTTTTGCTATCAACAGTGCAGCTTAATTTTTAGTTTTTCACTCAGTACACATTTCATCAACTGTTCAACAATAATAAACAAGCTTATTTTGTCCTCCATTTATTTGTTCTTTTCACCAGATTTTCTTTTGTCCCCTCCTGTTTTACCTTGTTTCTTTCTGCTCCTGGTTCTGTGGCCCATCTTCTTCCATCTTGTTTTGTCCTCCTGATCAATCCTCTGCACAGTTGACTTTTCAGCTCTCTGTTGTTTCCACTTTCCATCCTTTGTGCTTCCTCTCCCCTCTTAGAAACCCATCACCCTACTGCGTGTCGTTCAAACCCCTCCCATTTCTTAGGACAGTGCTTCTGTTTCTTCCTCTTTACCCTCAGTTCCTGCCCTAAGTAGCCCTATCCTATCTTCTGTGATCTTCCCGTCTTGTCTTTACTGTTATCCTGTCTATCCTTCTAGCTGTACTCCTCAGTAGACATTTTAGACTTAAAACAAACCTGTTAGATTTAAGGATACAATTGTAAACAAAACAAGAAAAATAAAATCTCTAATATATTGCCTTAAAATATGAATGAGTAGCTAGTACCGGTAGCTACTTGGCTCACATCAGCTGTATTGCAGCTGATGGAATTCGTAGGATATCTTGTAGACCTGAGAGCAGGACCTGTTTGCTGTATTTGATTCTCAGTGGCTAGTGTGGAGATTAGTGCTGTAACTGAATAACTCAGAATTCTCTTGACATGAGACACAATTGATCCTGGCAGCGCTGATCTATTCCCAAGAGAATATTGGGCACTGAAGACCCTTCACTTGGAGCTTGTTTTCTTCCTGGCAAAACTGGCTTTTGGGCAAAGAACTCCCTTGCCTCGACTACTGACATTATGCACACTTTCCAAACTGGACAACCAGTATACAAGCAAAAAATGACCGCCAAAGCTTACCAAGACAGGGTAGGACAGTCTTATGACTTTTTCTGCCTCTGAAAATGGTCTGTCAGATACTTTAGGCCTTAGCCAAATTTGGTTACCCTAACATTGTAAATGAGACTTTGGGTGACTGTCCAGGAGCTGTTTGTCATTGCTTGCACTTTCTGCTTACTGAAGCTACTTTCTTCTCATACCTTAGCTAAGACATTTTTAGTATAAGACTTACATTCCTCAGTATAGGACAACCATTGAAATAATCAGTTTCTAATTACTTTCCACTGGACATTTAGCATGTGTTTCTTGCTTGATATTGTTCATGTTGGTTGTAGTTCTATTTTTGTGTATGCTTTTTCTTTTCTCTGGATGATACTTGATGTTTGTTCTTACTGTTTATAGTTTTGTTTGTAAAAATCTACAACCCTCTTAATTTAGACAAAAGAGGTAGGTGTTGTGGGAATTCATTCAGCCAGTAGCCTTTGGTACCAACCCATTAGGGTCTGAGGTACTGTAAGCACAGACAGGAAGCTTGATTCTCCCTTTTTCTTGGATGGTGGTTGGAGTTCGGTTTGCAGCTTCCAGCACCCATAGAGGACTGTGACTCTCTACTTTTATTTTGAGTTTTTTTTTTCCCCCAAATGAATAAATACTTGTTATCCTTTATTCTGGGCTCTTGTGGACTTCCTTAAATAGTAGAGTTCTCCTACTTCAGATTGGCTGAATATGATAGGTTCATGTTAAAACTAGCTGAAGCTATCCAGTGTTCTCTTCCAATGTAATCTGTTAAGGAAAAAAGTGCTGAGAATAGAAATTAAATTGAGTGGAATAGAGACAATGTGGGCAAAGAAATAAACAGGTCCAGATAAAAGGTGTCAGGGATAATGGTCTTATTTCCATTCACAGTTATTACTGAGGACAGGATTAAAGAGCCATATATCACTACACACAAAGGAAGATGATGCAGAGAAAACTGACAAAAGCTAAAGTTGGGCTGGAGAGATGACTCCAGAGGTTGATGTTGAGCTCTGGCTGCTCTTCCAGAGGTCCTCCATTCAGTTCCCAGAAGCCACATAATAGTTCACAACCATCTTTAATTGTTGTCAGAGGTTTCTGTCCCGCCTGCTCCGGCAGCCATTCAGGCCCAAAGAAACACACAGAGGTCTACATTTAATTATAAACTGGTTGGCCTATTGGCTCAGGCTTTCTTATTAACTAACTCTTACATCTTATATTAACCCATAATTTTTGTCTCTGTTAGCCGTGTGGTTTGGTACCTTTCTTTATCAGTGAGGCATTCTCATCTTGCTTCCTCTGCGTCAGGGTAACGAGTGCAGACTGAGCCTTTTCTCTTCCCAGAATTCTCCTGTTCTGGTTGCCCTGCCTGTACTTCCTGCCTGGCTAGTGGCCAGTCAGCATTTTATTAAACCAATACAAATGACAAATCTTTACAGGGTACAGGACCATTGTCCCACAGCATATAATGGGGTCTGGTGCCCTCTTCTGGCATGCAGGCATACATGCAGGCCAAACACTGTTTACATAATAAATAAATAAATCTTAAAGTCAAAAACATTAAAGTCAGGTAATTCAAAATAAGCTAAAGTAAGGATGTCAAGATACAGAAGAATGAAATAAAAGAAACAAAGTCTTAGAACTTAAGAAAGAAAAAGAAGAAAAGGGTCATTTAAAAACATAATGATTGACTTAGGAGATGGCTCAGTTATACAAAGAACCTACCAAGTAGGCATATTTCCTGTGGCTGGAAATTTTCCATATTTTCCTGTGTAAAAAGTCAAGCATCTGTGACCTAGCAGGGAGAGGCAAATCCGGGGAGCTTGCTGGCCTGTCAGTCTAACAAGGGGGTGAGTGCCAGGCTTAGCAAGTGCTGGAGTTGAGAGATGGGGAAGAAGAAGGAGAAAAAGAGGGAGTGGGAGGGAAGGAGACCCGACTCCATCTCAGAAGGTGAGGTAGAATCCAGGGAGAGGTGGCTCAGCAGATAAAGGCTGATGATGAGTTGATCGTCAGGACCCACGTGGTGAGAGGAGAGAGCTGCTCCTTCAAGTTGTCCTCTGACCTCCACATTTCTATGTGTATTTTTGACTGTCCTGAAACTCACTCTGTAGATCAGGCTGGCTTCAAACTTACAGAGACCCGCCTGCCTTTGCCTCCCAAATGCTGGCATTAAAGGCATGCACCACTATGCCCGGCCACACTTGTGTTCTTACACACACAATAAAAGAATAAAAATTAATGAAATTAAGTGGAGAGTTATAGTGGAAGACATCAGTGGTGCATACACACACGTGCACACAAAAACACGTCTCTTCATGAACTTATGTAACACAGACACACAAACCATATACACATGCACAAATAAGTTTTTTATAAAGTAATGATTAAGTTGGAAGGAATACACGTAATTATCAAAATAGTATCTTGAGCAATAGAAGGGTCAAAAGCATAAAAAATTTAAATATGAAAAAGAAAAATACATTCCATAGAAAATGGCACTTGTAAAATATCTGATATATGTGTATGTAAACCCAGCAAAAGAAAGGGTTGAATCAAATAGAATTCTTTTTTGGTATTGCTAATATTTGAACTAAGATCTTGTGAATGCCAGACAGCTGTCTACCACTAAGCTAACACTTGAAATTCCAGCTAAATGCTTTTGAAATTGAAAACAGGTTGGAGACTAAATGACCTATTCTGATGGAATAAGTTACTTTTTTACGCATAGGAAAAATTCTTTGGATCTGTAAGTTTTTCTTAGAGATTAGGTTAAATTATTTCTCACAGTGGGAAGAAGGTCATTTTGTTGTATGGAAAAATATTTCATTGTTTCATGCTAGAAAATAGTGCTAATTAATAAAGCTAAGAAATATATAACTATTTGTATATATCAATATGTAATATAACTAAGGAAAACTAAGTATTTAACCAAACTGAGATATAAAGTTTGTAAATTGCTGAGTCTGTAAGAATTTAAAGGTTCTATTCCTCTAAACCTATTTTGAATAATCTACTAAAGAATTGAGACAGTCCAGGTGAGTAGAGCAGCACCAGCTGATCATGTAATATGTATTTGTTTGATTAATTAAACTGAACAGAGTATGTACAATGATTATACGTTCTAACAGTGTAACTGAAACTGTCAGAAATGGAAATGAGGAAACATGAGAAGTTTAATAAGTTGTTTGCTTTTTCGCTGTGTTAACTAGCATGGAAATACTATTATTTAATATTATTTAAAGCCTGTTGTGCAACAGCTGCAAATAACAGCCTCTGTGGTAGTGCATTCAGACTGTTTCTTACTGTATGAGTTGCCCTAAGGATCCTTAGACAGTTTCTGGTGGGTATGCACATTTTTTTTTATCTCAGTACTGTTCCCCATCTAGGTTCTAGACAGGAATCCAGGGAACCTTTGGAAAATTCTAAGGCATAAGGCATAAGATTCAAATTGACTAGGTCATCATGTTTATCTGTACTAAGAATAAGGAATATGACCTATGTACAGCCAAGTTTTAAGTTCTCTGGCCACTAGAGCATACATACCTCAAAGAAATGGGGCTTCACTAAGTTTAATGAATTTGAAGATGTGGTAGCTAAGAAGTGGTTCATTTCTGGTGTCTATGAAATCAAATATATCCTCAGTTCTTGTATTTTAGAAAACTGGTAAGGTCCTGCACCCCCTTTGGGCTTCAACTGTGCTGGAATTCTATACCCCACTAGTCATGTTCACTAATAAATATCATATCCAGTCTGCTTGCAAAAAGTGTGTGTATTGTGTATTCACAGTGCTTGGGAGGCAGAGGCAGGTGGATCTCTGTGAGTTCAAGGCCAGCCTGGTCTACAGAGCGAGTTCCAGGCTAGCCAAGGCTACAAACAGAGAAACCCTGTCTTAAAAAACAAAAAAGTGTGTGTGAAGGTTGGAGAAGGGAGTGGAGAGGAGGGTGTAATAAGAGTATATGAATGACTAACTTGTTATTCCTCATACTATAGTATGGACATATTCATGTATATGAGTTTTTTTTTTAAAGAAGGAGTAAAGATGTGTGTTCACATTTGTATTTATATAAAGATATTTGTTAAATACAGCTGTTATGACATTACAAACTTTATATTTTCTTTTAAAAAAAATTGTGCCTGGACATTTAAACTCTGTTGGTAGAGTGCTCACTACTGGCTCAGGTTAGTCTGTAACCCCAGTTCCAGGAGATCTGATGCTCTCTTTTGGCCTCTGTAGGCACTTGGATATTGTGGTGCACATACATACTCTGAGACATGTATGTATACATTTAAAATAAGAACTAAGGTTTTTTTTTTGGGAAATACATTTTCAAAATAAAAAAAGAAGAAAATAAAACCCCATTACTGACTTCTGTCATGGAGAAACCTGTAAGAGTGAGAGTGTGGTAATGGTAACCAGTGTCTTGCCGGTTATGCTTCAGATAAACCCTTACTACAGAGGAAAGTTTTATAAGGATGGGCCTTGTACAGATAGCAAAAATGCCAGCAGGGACTTGTAGAGCTGCCCTCACAAAACGAACAGCCAGCTTGAAGTTTTCACCCGTCATATAACATAGGACAGACAAGCCTGTTTGTGTAGTTACAGCAATTAGTAGCATTTAGATTGATAAAAGCCTCATAGGTCAAATAATCCTGTTACTTCATATTATTTACAAAAAAGCATTATGAGTGTTTTGCTTATTTGTATATATGCACCATGTATGTGCCTGATGCCCACAGAGGGTGGAAGAAGGCATTAGATCCTCTGGAACTGGAGTTACAAATAGTCGTGAGGTACCCTGTGGATGCTGGGAACTAAACCTGGTCCTCCACAAGAGCAAATGCTCTTCTTAACTGCTGAGCTAGTTCTCCAGCCCTTAAGATTTATTTTTTACATGTCTGTCTGTCTGGATCTGTGTGTGTGTAACTGAGTGCCCCCAGCATATAGAAGAAGGCATCAGATCTCCTGGAACTAGAGCAAGAGCATGTACTCTTATGGTTAAGCTATCTCTCCAGTCCATTATTCAGATTTTGTGTGTGTGTGTGTGTGTGTGGGTGCTTGTAACCAAACCTAGTTACTCTACAAGAACAGTATGTGTTCTTAACTGCTAAGCCTTCTCTCTAGCTCATGAACTTTGGGTCTTCATTTTAAACAAACTAAAGTTATTTACATGACAGGAATTTAAATATCGATATTCTATGTTTTATGATACAGAATTATTGATAGTTGTTGGGTGGATAGATAATAGTAGAAGATCTGTTATTTATATGTATATACTGATGCAATCTGGGAATGGAGAATGTGTAGAGAGGAATGATTGGCCATGAGCTGATAATTATTATTAGCTGTTGGAGGTTACTTGAAAATTCAGTATGCTATTATTTAATTTTGTTCACTGCTTCCCCTAATAAAGATCAAAAGGGGGGAAGAAAAAGAAACTAAAACATTTTTATGTACTATTTATTAAATATATATAGTATATGTGCATATCTATATATGTGAAAGAGAAAGAATGGGCAAAAGACAAGACTGTCATCTAGAAATGGTGGAACTTGTTTCAAGAAGGTGGAAAAGACAAACAGGACAACAATATACAAGGTTAACTTTATTTCTGTTAGGAAGTTCTAGTCTCACTAATTTTTAGCTGTTGGGATTCTGTAATGTTAAAAGAATGGCTTTTGTATCTGAGTTTCAGGTGGAGCCAATGGAAGTGCTTGTTTCCGGATTGTGTACCTGTGCATGTAAAGGTCTTAGAACAGGGTTTAACATCTGGCGAAAAGTCAGGTTGCTACTGATATCTGTGCCTGGGCTGACCTTCTTATTCTATTTAATGCACATACTATTTCGTCACTCCTCTTTTGAAGTTATTACTTTAAAATTTTATCTTAGGATAATTAATATTTTATATGTATGCGTGTTTTGCCTGCATGCATATATGTGCACCGTATGTATGCTGGTGCCTGCAGAGGCCAGAGGAGGGTATTCAATCTCTTGAAACTAGATTTAGAATTGGTTGTGAGCTACCATGTGGGTGCTGGAAACAGAAACCTGCAAGAGCAGATGCTCTTAATAGCTAAGCTTTCCAACTCATTATTCAGATGTTTTTAAAAGATACAACTAATTTTGTAGCTAATAATCATTTGAATATGTTATATAAAATTTTTAAAATTAGGAACAAGTAAAATCAACACTTTAAAATACAAATGATGGTGATAGAATTTAATAATAAATCTTTTTTAATTTATTTTTTTAAGACTTTAGGTAAAGTTGGCCGAGTACAACAGATTTATTCAGACAGTGATTTGAAGGTGGAAGTTTGTGGAACTTCTTGGACATACAATCCTGCAGCAGTTTCCAAGGTGGCTTCAGCAGGATCTGCCATTAGCAATGCATCTGGTGGTATGTTTTATCTTTCTTCCTTAAAGATAATACCCAGTTCTCAGACCTGTCCTGGTGGCACACATCCTTAACCCTAGCATTCAGGTAGATCTCTGAGTTTGAAGCCACCTAGTCTACAGAGCTAGTGGTACAGCAAGTGCTACACAGGGAAACTCTGACTTGAGAAACGAAAACAACAGCAAAAATAGTTCTCATACACTTGATAGTCTTGTATGTCCATCTGACTTTCTTCCATAGTTTAGGTTCACTTGGATGTGGCGTACTTTGTAAACTTTTCTTTCCTTATCCCCTTCCTCTTTCCTTTCCTTTCCACCCTTCTCTCCCCGTTCTCTCTTTTTAGTGCACAGATTAACTGTCATTCTGGCTGAAATACTCTCTGGAAAAGCTGATAAATTTGTAATTTTTCTGGGGCATGTCAGGCTTCTCTGTAGCAGACCTGAGACACTTGAAGCTCAGCTCCTGTTTTTAGTCAGAACTTGCATTTTCTGCCAAAAATCTTTCTCTTTCTAAAAATCTTTTATTTCTTAGCTTACTTTTTATTTTCAAAATTATTCCTAGCAGATGTTTTTTCCTTCCTGTGTGTTTTTATTTATCAATTATATTTTTCTTCTTAGCATTTAATAAGTTACTATAACCTGCCATAACTTCAGCATCTGGTAAAATGTGAACTTGCTGAATTCTTGGCTAAACTCATTCCTAACATTCCCTTAAATGCCCAAATTTGTGTGCTAGTCAGGTTTATTCTCCAACATTTTCTAAGTTACTGTATGTCTTCTCTTGCCGTCTAGTAAGGGAGACAGAGCCATAATAGTAAGTGAAATGTATGAAAGGAAACAGTAGGTTAGTAGATATGGTTGTGCTACCCTGTAGTCATATTTGATGGGGAGGCAAGAGGATCTGAGTTTGAGGTTAGCCTGGGCAGGTTGAGACCCTGTATCTAAAAAGAAAGAATGATTTAAGATTTTGTTTTTGTGCTGCTTTCTTTCTCTCTTTTGAGTTCTTGTTGCAATTTGCTAGTGTGCAGGTAGCTTAAATTAAGCAGTGTTGATTTCTGTTTGGAGGCTAGATGCAGCTAACTTGGTTACATATAAAATAAAAAGTGAAGAATAGTTAATACCTACTCTCAAATAATTGGACTTGGCATATCTTTTGATTTTTCTGCTTTTGAGTAATGACTCCAAAAATCAAGGGAAGAACTTGGTATCCTGTGTTAATTCTACACTTTAGTTCAGTCAAGTGGCACTTGACAGAGCACATTTATATGTTCATTTTCAGCTGAAAATTGATTTGCTCCTAATGTATATTCCAAGAGGTTGCATTGTTTCTAAATCATAACTATTGCACTCTTGAGTTTTGTAAGGTCTGTAGTGTTTTATGATCCGAACTGTAGAATTAAGACATTGTATCATTGTAGGATCCCCATGCTAGTGTGTTTTGTTTATAGTATCATTAGTATGACTTTAAATATCAAATTGTTTTAGTCTGTCACTCTTCACTTTTTCTGCATATACAACTTGAAATACATGATTATAGAATATTGGGTTGAATTTAATGTATTGGTATTAACGTTTATTACTTCATGGGTAGTCTGTACACAGTAAAATAGTAAAGCAGGAAAAGTATTTAGGAATCTGGTTCCTCTACTAGCAGTTTGTTTTGTGCTTTGCAGAAAGACTCTCACAGCTTCTGAAGAAATTATTTGAAACCCAAGAATCTGGTGACCTCAATGAAGAACTGGTTAAGGCTGCTGCCAATGGGGACGTGGCTAAAGTGGAAGATTTGCTGAAAAGACCAGATGTGGATGTAAGCATTTCAAAACAACTTTTGAGGGATAGCAAAAATCGTAGTTTAATAATTTAATAAAGGCTAAAGTTTTCAAGCCATTTAGAATTGACTCTTGCAGTATGAACCTGTTACTATTCTTCATGTGGTTGGGCAGTATTTTTAGTACTGGTTATTGAACATACATACTCTTTTCTCCAGTATGATTCTTATCCTCAGCTTCCACTGTCAAAAAAATCAGCTGATTATTGATGCAGGGGTTGTTTGTTTTTGTATCTGTTTTTGTTTCAGTTATTATAGTTTTGAGTATATCTTGAAGTCAGAGTACTATAATATTCTCTGCCTCTAGTTTTGTTTTGTGTGTGTCCTTGTCTAGTTTTCTTACCAAGATAATACTTGCTTGGTAGAGTTTGGAATAATAATTGAAGAGAACTGGCATTAGTTCTTCCTTGAGAGGTACAGTTGAACAAAACAAGTCTTTGGGCGGTTGCTGCTGATTCCTTCTTACATGTTACTTTCTATCCAAGTTTTCTATTTTCTGAAAATTCAGTGTTGATAGGGATGCATATATCCATGAGTTTCTTCATTGTAGACATATGACTGTATAAGGATCTCATTGATCCTTTGTGTATCTCAGTGATACTTTGATTTCTTCATGCCGTTGGTTATAATGTTTTTTTATCTCCAGTTTTATTTGCGTATTTCCCTTTTAGTCAAATTACAGATTTGTCTATTTTTTATTTTGTCAAAGAACAGCTCTTTGTTTTCTTGATTTCATTTACAGATTTGTCTATTTTTTATTTTGTCAAAGAACAGCTCTTTGTTTTCTTGATTTCATTTTCAGTTTTCTGTTTTATTTATTTTTCTTTATTTTTTGTATTGATTTTTATTGAGCTCTACATTTTTCTCTGCTCCCCTCCCTTCCTCTCCCCTCCCTGTTCAACCCTCCCCCAAGGTCCCCATGCTCCCAGTTTACTCAGGAGATTTTAGTATGTATTCAGTGTTCTGCCTGAAGGCCAGAAAAGGGTACCAGATGGATTATAGATGGTTGTGCACCACCATGTTGTTGCTGGAAATTGAACTCAGGATTTCTGGAAGAGCAGCCAGTGTTCTTAATCTCTGAGCCATCTCTCCAGCCTGTCTGTCTTTTCATTAGAGAATTTAATAAATTTACTTGATCTTAAAGTTACTTTTAACAATCTCATTTATACCAAAAATTTAAAGCAAAGTTTTTGTTTTACTTCTGTCAAAAGTTCCTTTAAGCATAGTCATTTGAGTTCATACAGAAAATGTACGTCAGTAAACTTACACTATACATTTATTTTGTGATGTATTAGTAATTACCATTGTTTTCTTTACAAAGATGTAATTGATCTTTTAAGTTTTCTAGACTGTCGCGTGCTATCTGAGTAATGCAGACAAGTTAAGTTCTATGTTGTGTTTATGCTAATCATTTCTATTCAAGCTATTGTAGTGTAACTTTTATTTGGAGTTAATTTATTCAAGTTAAGTAAACACTTTTCAAAATAGAAAAGTAAAGGGTGACTGAGCAGATGGCTGAGTCAGTAAAGTACATATTGTTCAAGCCCGTGGATCTGTTTGATTCCCAGCACCTACATATAAGCAAGCAGCAAGCTGGCATGGTGGCATACTTGTAATCACAGTACTGTAGAGGCAGAGGAAGGAAGATCCCTGGGGCTTGCTGGCCACGTGGTTTAGGTGAACCAGTGAGTAAAAAATAAGGTGGTGAGCAATGAGGAAGACATCATGATCTGGGCCTGTGGCCTCCACATGCATCTTTAAATAATGTTGATGATTTATGTTTGTGACATTTTAATGTCAGATTATTCTCAAAGAACCATATACTATACATGGTGGAAAAATTGGTATATATTGGCTATTTATGATTTTTGTGATTGTTTGTTGACTATTTCCCGTTCCTTTTTAGGTGAATGGGCAGTGTGCTGGCCACACAGCTATGCAGGCTGCTAGTCAAAATGGACATGTTGATATTTTGAAGTTACTTTTGAAACAAAATGTAGATGTAGAAGCAGAGGTATGTAAACTAAGCTTGAAAACAGCTTAAGTAAACTTTCTAGAAATAATTCTACATAAGATGGAATTTCATTCTTGAAATTCAATATTCGCCTAGTGTTGTCCAGAGTCAAATGAAAAATTGAGAAATGATAAAGGCTTTCTTTTCTTTCTCTCTCTCTCTTTTCCTCTCCATTCCTCTCTCTATCTTTTTAATGTTTCCTCAATATTTCAGACATTATTTCCTTCTACTAGGGTAGAAATGTTGTTTGGAAGACTGCTGAGCTTGCCCACAATTCCCATTAGAATTGTATTAGGAGCATGTATACCCTTGGGATCAAGGTCTTTCTTATCTAGAACTCAGAGATCCTTTTTTCTTACAATTTAATTGTCATTTGCTTAGCCTTTTTATTATTTTATTTTGAAGTGTTTACAGTACATTTTTATCCCTGCAAGTGCATATGCTTAACTTTATGTGTATTATAAAAGGACAACAAATACTGTCATAAGAGTTTCAACTGGGACATCGGTTTTGTATATAAAGTAGGAATGTTAGCTTGTTTTGTTAACTGTAACATTACAAACAAAACAATAGCAACCAACCAACCAACCAACCAACCAACTAAATAGCCGCCCTCTCCCCATGGATATCAGGATTGTATTTATTCTAGTTTAGACCAGGCAGGATACGTAGTAGTAGTTTTGCCCTCCAAGCTTTCTAAATACTTCAGTTGCTATTCTCTCTCTCTCTCTCTCTCTCTCTCTCT
>LOEQ01006299.1:0-27451 GCA_001685075.1 Bramus lutescens | reverse complement strand
TGCCTGCCTGCCTTCTTTCTTGTCTATCTTAAGACAGTCTCACTCACTGTTTAACCCAAGGCTATCCTGGAGCTCACTATATAGTTCATACTGGCCTTGAAATTGTAGTCCTCCTGCTTTAGCCTCCTTAGTACTAGAATTATAGGTGTGTAACACTATGTCTGGCTTCACTTAATAGTTTTCTAACAACCATAAGTACAATAAATTCATCTTCATAAATGATCCCATTTTA
This sequence comes from Bramus lutescens, assembly GCA_001685075.1. NCBI lineage: Eukaryota > Metazoa > Chordata > Mammalia > Rodentia > Cricetidae > Bramus > Bramus lutescens. The sequence goes on along the minus strand of LOEQ01006299.1, from coordinate 27,219 downwards.
TTTAGTTGGTATTAGTGGATTGTTCCCTTTTTAAATGTAAAGGTAAAAATTATAATAGTGGGGTCGGAGGGATGGGTCTGGTGTTAAGAGTATATACTCCTCTTGTACAGAACCTGAGTTCAGTTTCCAGCATCCACGTTGAGTGCCTCACATATCTGTAACTCTAGATCCAGAGCTTGAAAATGCTTCTGGCATTTAAGGGTACCTGTATTTACGAACACATATCCACATACTAACACTCATACCCTTTCTGTCTCTTTGTGTCTCTTTGTCTTTCTGTCTTCCTACCACACACACAGAATTTAAAAAATTATAATAGGAAAAACCATTTAAATTGGAGATTAGGAAAATTATTTATCAATTTCTGTCTGCCTGTGTCAGGATGTGTGTGTACATGTACATATGCTTGTTTTTCTGGGATATTTGATGACAGTGCTTGCTAGTCCTTCATTCTGGTAACAAAAGCTCCTAATTTGATTCAGCTGGAAATATTCACAAGGTAGAAATTTTCTACCTTTTCAAGAAATGCTGTTGAACCAGATTCCTATATAAATATTACCCTTGATAGTGGTTTGAAAGATAGCAGGCACATACTTCGAAACAAAACAAAAACCCAACAATAAAAATCTATCTTGAATTCAATTTGTACTTACAAAGTTGTTTTAGAGGTATTTAATTATAGCAGTATTTACTTGTGTGATCATTGAAAAGTAGTTTAAGTGATACTGGGTGCCCACTGCTAGGTACTAACACGCTGATTGAGAGTCATTGTTTTGGAGTAATGCTTGAATAGCCTTACATAGTGTGTTGACATTTTGGATTGTAGCATTCTCATGAATACAGTAACATAGCATCCTTCTTTATGCATATCTACCTCTGCAAAGGTAATGAAACTAGTTATATGTAAATATATGTGATACATAATATATATTGCCATTATGGTACAGTACAACCATTTTCCCATTTATAAAGTAGTTTCTTTATATAAAAAAGTTCATCTCATCTCTTTAGAAATATGACTGTTATACAGTGTGGCAAGCATAGTTTAATTCTTTTGAAAGAGTTTTAAGAATTTGGAACTGTGGAATTTACTGGTTCAGTCTTCAGTTTTTATATTTTTATGCATTATTTAGAAATATATTTCTGTTCTCAAATATACAGAAGTGGATATGTTCAGCACTTAGATGTAACTGACTAATATGTCAAATTTCTATGTAGGTAATTAAGACCACAATGTTACTCTAATGTAATGTCGAATCTCTGCTTAGGTAATTAAGACCACATTGTTGTGCATACTTTTTGTTAGCACTCAGCTGATACTAGTGTAGTTTTCATGTAACTTCAAAGTTTTCAGTCTGGTTTAGTTGTACACACTGAAAGTACCAAGACCTGGGAGACTGAGGCATGAAGCTCAAGTCTAGATGAGGCTACTTGGTGAGCTCTTGTCTGAAAGGTTGATTGTTATGATCTGGGTGTACACAGCATTGTTTTTTTACTTACATATGAGACCCTAAGTTTGATTCCTTAACAGTTTTAATAAAGTACTTCTAGTATTGGCCCAGTTTAAATATGTTGTAATGTTACTGATCTGGTTTTATCATTTGTGATTGTTCATGTCAATTTAGAGCTATTTTATCGGTATCACTGGTTTTATTTATATTTTTCCACAATTTTTCTGAAGTTATTCTGGTTCGTGGCATATTAAAGCTTCAGCTTTTCTTTCTTAACTCTACTAATGGAACTCTTATGCTGATGTTCAGGATAAAGATGGAGATCGAGCTGTTCACCATGCAGCCTTTGGAGACGAGGGTGCTGTTATTGAGGTCCTGCACCGAGGCAGTGCCGACCTGAATGCTCGTAATAAGCGTAGGCAGACTCCTCTGCATATTGCTGTCAATAAAGGTCACCTTCAGGTTGTGAAGACACTGCTGGACTTTGGTTGTCATCCCAGTCTCCAGGTAAGATTTGAAAGGAATATACAGAGAAGGCATTGATGGAACTCTGTTAAAGGATGTATAAAGTTCTGTGGTAAATTTGTTACTGTGAAGAATATCCAAGATAGAGGGTGATATAAAATAACTATTTAAATATTTTCATTGTAGCTTAATTTATTCTAGATTCTTTGTTTAGGTCTCTTTTGGAAAATATTGTTCTGATTAATAGTAGGAAGGAAAGTGGCCTAATTTTTGAAGCAAAAATTTTATCTAAGAAATGATTTTTTTTCTAAGCTCATTTAGCAACTAGATGAATGTAAGCCACACATGTCAGAGAAATAGTTTGTGCAAGATGTGCTCATCATGGTTATTAAACACTGTCTTCTGTAGACACAGAAAATTAAAATTTGGAATGAAATGTAACTTCATAGCAAAGTAAAAAGTATGTAATCATAATATATTAGTGTTTAGGTTCCTTCCTAGCTTTTCTTTACCTCTATCATCTTTAACAAAATAGACTTGAAATACTTATTATTTTTAAATAAAAGTGTTCTTGAAGCATTGTTTGAATATGTCGAACTGAAATTGAAAAATGAAAATGAAATATATGCCCTGGCAATGCTGAAACATGCATGGGCAGTGTATATATGCCAGCTCTGTTGAACTTGGTATGGGCAAGTTTATATGTCAAACTACTTTCTTTAAATTGAAAACTCAATAATAATTAGAACACAACAGGAGGAATCATGGTATGGATGATTCTCAGCATAGAGACTTCCTAGATCTTAGGATGTGGCTGGAGAATGGAGTGTTCAGAACAGCGGCTTTTGAAGAGAGTCGCAGGTGCTGCTCAGTAATTTGTTTTTAGGAAGTAATTTTTCTGAAGAGACTATTGCTAGGATGTGGTTTTATAAGTACGTGGCAGAACTGGAGGATGGAGGGAAAACTGAGGGTGATCTGTTGAAGGAGAAGGAATTAGATCCACTCACCTTTCTGTCTGAAGTGGGAGGCAAAGTCACATGTAGGGAATGTGAATTGGGATTGAGACTTGTGCTTTGGAATAGCTGCTGTGGGGACCAGAAAGCAGGACAGACCAGGGACCTGTGGAAGGGTGCTCCGAGCACGTTAAGAGTTCTCCTCAAGTTAGAGGCTATAGATTTTTAGTGCCACCAAATAGAAGGTAGGTGGCTGGATTGAATTTGGATTAGGAATACCTTATGTGGGTGGGTGCCTGGGATTAGAAAACATTTTCTGTTAAAGTCCAAATGGTACTGCTGGTTTTTACGTGTTTTGTTTCAAGGCCATAATCTCTGCCTTTATAGAATGAGGTAATCATAGCACATGGGTGTGGCTATGTTCCAGTAAGATTGAATCTCTAAAAAACAGATGGAAAACTGTGTTATATGATAGAGAGTAGGCTGTACAGACTTTGTAAAACTACAGATTGTATAGGCTCTAAATAGTTCATTTATGCAGACAGTTAATATGGACTTAAAATTTATTGCTAAGTAAATTGATTAATGCTAAATACCTCCGAAACAATCAGATTGAGGGACAGGAGAGATGGCTCAGTGAGGGGGAGCACTTACATGAGCAAGAGGACATGAGTTCAGATAGTTAGCACCCCCACAAAAAGCTGGTCATGGCTACACATGTCTGAAACCCCAGCATTGGGGTGACGGAGACAAGTGCGTCCCAAAACTCACTGGCTGACCAGTCTAGCTGAAACAGTAAACTTGCAAGTTATTCAGGGACCCTGCCTTAAAAGAATTGAGTAGGAGAATGGAGGGAGATGCCTGATGTCCTTCTCTGGACTCTGTGGATGTGTTCATGGGTGCACATACCTGCATTTCCACTTGCGCCATACACACCATACCCCATACACAGAGATACAATCTTCTAAAAAGCAGATTTAGAAATTATAGGTGTTGATTAGATTTGTTTCTGCTTTGAACTCCATAGTCACTTTGCTGTCTTTTGAAAAGACTTAGGTTTGTTGATTCTCACCAATGCTGCATATTACATTAATATATAGAAAACTGAAAATTTATTGATACTTGTGTTGTCAAGGCTGAAAACCAATGACTTTAAACTCATTGTTCTGGGTTCTAAGATGGCTGCTGTATGTTGTTTGTCTCTTTGTAGCCCAGGCTGGTTTTGAACTCACATTGTACACAAAATTATGCTCTTTGTGCCTTTACCTCCCATATGCCAGGATTACAGGTGTGTATTGTCATGGCCGCTTCGTGTAATGCTGGATAAAGTGCCTAGGGCTTTGTGCATGGTAGGCAAGTGTTCTCCCAACTTGAGGCATATCTTCAGCCCTGCCAATTTTGCCTGCATTATATATTTAATAGAGCGTGAAGTTGTGGATTTTAGCACATGCCTGTAATCCCAGCACTCAGAAAGTAGAGATAGAAGTTCAAAGCCAGTCTCAACTATATAGAGCAAGTTTAAGGTCAGCTCGGGCTATAGTGTGGGAGTCTTTGTCTCAAAAACAACCACCACTACCACCACCATCTCCATCTTAACAGCAGACCAACAGGAGCTCTAAGCATGGTTGCTGACTGACAATTGTTTGCTTGTTAGAGAGCCTGCTTCTTTGTCTAGAAGTTCAGTGAGAGTCTTCCTGTTGATGTGGTGATCAATGGAAGGGGAACTAATGGAAATCTCTTTAAACTTAAAAAAATAAAATAAGGATTCTGAAGGTGACACCCCTCTCCATGATGCCATAAGTAAGAAGCGGGATGACATCCTGGCAGTTCTTTTGGAAGCTGGAGCAGATGTGACCATCACAAACAACAATGGGTTCAATGCCCTGCATCATGCTGCACTGAGAGGAAATCCCAGGTAAAAATGTCCTCTTTTACTGCTTTAGGTGCTGTTTAAAAATGTTTTCCTGTTGTTCCAGTCGTGCTTTCCTGATGTAATGAGGACAGTTTCAGCTAATTTCAGCATCTCAAATGATAAAAGTTTTGTAGAAAATATACCCTTATTCATCAGGTACATGTTAAATATAAATATTATGAAATGGTTAGATGTCTATCGAGTGTAGATATACAATATCAGGATACTGGCTGATGTTTAAAGAGTTTAATTAAATGCATTTTAAGATGTTAATGCTGAGTTATTTAGATGTGTAACATCTAGGAACCCTAATCATGTTTTAGTAGTAGGTGAAAAGGATTTGCTGGTTAAAATATGAGAGCGGCTGCCTTTGGAGAGTGCTAATATTCATAAAGGGTTAGCAGAACCCTCAGCTTTGCTGGAGGATGAGGTTTTCATCAGCTCAATCTTTGGAACAGTTTTAACTTAGCCTCACTTTATAGTTGAGTAAAACCCTGTATCTTTTGACTAAGAAAAATACTCACTTTGTTCAGTAATTTTATCTTCCTGTAAATTCTTATTCTTTAGAATTCCTTAATGTGTTTGCTAAAGTTTCTTAGGGTGCCCACTTCAGGTCAGTCACAGAAGTCAAAAGGGTTTATATTATGACTGTGGTTTGGGTGGGGAGTTAAAGGACTGTATTGTCCATCACATATTGGACTTTTTTCAGATTACAAATTTTTGAACTCTTCATACATTTGCATTATGGAGACAGAGTAATTGCTATGTCTCTGTCCTCCAAATAGATGATGGCAGTGAAGATATCTCATGATAAGCTTAAGTACATTAGATGCATCATCTCACTTAATTCTTTTCAAAGTTTAAAGTGAATTGATTTTCTTTGTTTGCACTGGTGCTTGAACTTGGGACCATGCAGCTTTGAGGTGAACACTATGCCATCAAGCTATAGCCTTTGAACAGTGTTTGAGTTGGGTGTTAATAGCCTCATTTTATAGATGAAGTATGTGAGAATTATAGGCCTTGTCTTGGCATTCAAACCATTTCTTTTTCAAGATAGCTTCATTTTATAGCTTAAGTGGGCCTTGAATTACCATCTTTCCATCTCAAGTCTCCTGAGTGCTAGGTTACAGGCAAGTGTATACGACTATGCCAGGCGGAGTCTCCAGAATCCTTCTCTCTGAATTTATCTTCTATTAATTGAAAATTTTCAGCCTGTCTTGCCCTTCAGTACATTATTACACCATTTTCCTTCCTAAAGCAGTTGTCTACTCTCTTCCCCCAGACTCTCAAACATTTTTCTTTCATGAGGATGTTATCTTAATCACCTTCCCCTTCTTTCCCCTGCAACTGCCTCCTCTCCACCAGAGTTCTCTTCCGTTTGCTTGTGTTACATATGTGGCCTGCTAACTGTATATTTCCCTTAAGACTATGGATGTTCATATTAATGCATATGTCCATCACATGTACGATAGCACACACTCAAATTAGTTTTAACAGAAAAGAAACCACAAGATTTTAAAAGATAATATATGATTAGTTACAGAATGACTTTTATAAGATAACTAGGTATTCAGATGGAGCAAGCACTTCAGATTAAATAGCCAAAAATATTTTTGAGAGAATATAGATTATAATGTTAGATTATAAAGTTTAATAGACTAGAAGTTCAGAGGTTTTAGAAAATAGATATCTTAAGTACTTTGAATTGCTTTGTTTTCATTAGATGTGAGATTAGTATAGTAAATAATTAACCATATCTAGGTATAGTAAATAATCTAACCATATTTAGGCAGAGGAATATTTTTCTTTTATTTCTTGAATTCTTGTGTAATTCTTGAGGATTTTTCAGAAAATATGTGACAGTGACTCCTTCAGCCAGCTAATCTGTATTAGATGGCATCCAGAAAAAGAAGGAAAGGGCCTGGAGAGATGCTCAGTGGGTGAAGACGCTTGTTGAACATGAGTTCCCTAGGACGCAATTATGGAAGGAGAGAACTGACTTCTTCAAGTTGTCCCCAGACCTACATGTTTACTGTGTGCACATACCTGCATACAGCTGATCAATATTTTAAAAAGGAACAAAATGTGCTAATTATATCACAAGATGGCTTTGGTCAAAGCTAGCTAAATTCTTTATTCCTTTTTCTTTATTTTTGGGCAGTCATCACTTTTGGTTGCCATATACAGATTTTATTTGAAGGCAGTAAATGGTTATTTAAAAAGTATCAGTTGTAATAGCATGTTGGATGATTTAAGATTTTTTTTCCTATCAGATACTGTATTAAAGTTAACATTTCTTTCTAGACTTTGGGCCTTTATTCTTACCTTAGAAAAATAGATATGGCACATTATTTCCAAATGCTTAAAATTTTCCCTCTTTTTAGATTTTAATCTCAAATATTAGCAGACATGCGAACACTTTTCCTTTCTTTGATTGCTTTCTAGTCAAATGTGGCTGCTGTCCACATTGTAATGTTTTAACCTGTTTTTATTTTGCACTGGCTGCAATTATGTAGTATGATTGATTGCATGCTAGACTTCTGTTTCAATTTAATTGTAACTAGGGATTATTTCTTTAGTTAGTATAATTCTTGGGTGTTTTTTGAGGAATTTTCTTTTTAGAATTTTTGTACTTTTCCCCCCATTAGTTTTTTCTTTTTCTTTCTTCTTTTTTTTTTTAACATCATTGTATAAGCTGGTATTGGGACAAGTATTTGCTTGTGATTATTTCCACTTTTTATGATTCAAAATGTGGGAAGTTTTCAAAATTTACATATACACTTATATGTGTGTCTGTAGAAATTGAGTACATTCTACTCCCCAGGTTTGCTTTTAGTTAGTAACAGTAAATTTTCAGCAGTGCATCAGCAACATGGTAGAACTGATAATTATTGGATGTGAATTTCTGAAGGAAACCTTTTATTATCTTGGTCTTCAAAATATGTCTCAGTGCCTTATGCTTATAAAAGATCTGCTTTGAGATCTGTACTCGAAGGTGTACAGATCAAGACTGTAAATTTCAAAGCTGATCTGTAGGTTTGAGAATTTTAACTCAGAAAAATACTGGTCATATTTTCTGATATTTGTTGTTTTTGTGTTTGTTTAGTGTTGGTAGTATTGTAGATTGAACCCAGGACTGTGTATGTGCAAGATACCCTATAGCTACATTTCCAGCCTTGTATTGGATGCTTATAGAGATGTTTCCCCTTAGAGTTTGGTCCTGTTATTTTATCTTCACTGAATTAAAAAAAAATTTCAGTTGTAAATCAAGATAAAATTATTTGTGCTGATAAAAGCAAAAACCAGATTTATTTGGAGGAACATGCATTCACATGTTACTTAGGTACTTGCCTGCACTGCAGGACCTTCTTCAGTTGCTGAGATGTTTTGTTTATTAAGGAACATTAAGTCATCTGCAGGTCTATTGTAGTCACTCTGAAAATTGGGTGGATATTGGTCTCTATTTTTGTGTCCTGCATTTTCTCTCCATTGAGAGACTTGTGAGAAAAGTTTTTGTGAAAGACAGGCAGGAGAGCAGGGGCATGTTTATTAGTGAGGACAGTCAGTTGCAGGTGAGGAACAAGTCTTCCTAAATAATAAGCAGAGATGTTTAACATTTTCTTTGTTTTAAATCTTAGAAACCTTTGCTTCTGGTTCAGGGTCAGAAGAATTAGATGTTTATTATTAAAGTCTGTTGATGACTTGAGATGACATTCTGCATCATTAGGCTAACGGTAAATAGCACAATTGAAGGCTAGTTCTATTGAAAATAACGACTCGGTTTCTGGAGTGCTCAATTTTATGACAGTGTTCTGTAATTTAATGCATGCATAGCATGCACTGGAGAGAGCTCAGCAGTTCCGAGCATATATTGCTTTTCAGAGGGCCTGAGTTCAGTTTCAGGCACCCATGGCTGGTACACCTGTCTGTAACTCTAGGGAATCTGATGCCACTGCCCTCTATGGGCATCTCAGGCTTGTGCACATGCCCTGCACAGTCACAAATGCACATACTTTTTAAGAACTATATAAATAATTAAAATATGCATACCCATGTGAAACACGCTATTCTCATCATGTTTTTAGGTGAGTTTTGATGAGCTGCTCAGATTTTTTTTTCCTTTTCAAGAAAGTTCATCAGGAAGTAGAGTAGGCATTTTCTTGTTTTTGGAAGAATGAAAAATTTAATAATGTGATTTTTTAAATGTATAATGCTTTTATAGGTTTTAACAATATTAATTAAAATGGAAAGTTAATACCAAAGACCACAAATTAAATAACTTTATTTGAAATTCTTTTTATCATACATTTTTCCATAAAGCTTTTAATAAACATTTATAATCACTATAGTTTTCCCAAATAAAATTAACAGTTGTTAGTTATTTAATTTCAATTACAGTTAATAGATTCAGTAAGCGAAATTAGTTGTCGTGTAATCCATACTCACAGATGAAATGCTAGTTGTCCTGTGGTAATCAATGCATAGCTACAGCTGGTTGAAGGGGACCAAATCCATTGAAGAGGCGATTTGGTTCCATTTTACCAGCTTTAGCAAAGCATTGCTGCTGCTACTTTAGGATCCAAAACCAGTTCCATGCTCTTTTGTAGAAATACAGATGACAGTTGTTAGAAATCACTGTCCTGGTATGCCAGTTGCTTAAAGTGAAGTCCTACTTGTAGGCGCATGCGTGTCCTGCTGCTTGCTACTCTTGCACCTCAGAAGTTTTCTCCCTTTAGCACAATAATGTGAATCTTTACTTAATTCTTAAATGCACATAATATTCTCTTTCAAAATCAAGAGCACCTTTAAAAGAACAAGCATCATAATGTATTTCAAAGTGATGTTTCCAATCTCTCTCTCTCAGCAGGCTTATTTTTCCTTTCTTTTTTTCTTTCTCTTTTCTTTCCTCCTTTTTTTCTTTTCTATCTTCCCTTCCTTTCTTCCTTCTTTTTTTATTTTATTTTATGTTATTTTATTTTATTTTATACAGAGTGTCTCTGTGCAGCCCTGGCTGTCCTGAAATGCATTATGTAGACCAGGCTGGCCTCAAACAAAGATCTACCCGCTTCTGCTTCCTGAGTACTGGGATTAAAGTTGTGTGCCATCACATCCAGACTGCAAGTTCGGTTTTTAAGTAATTAAACTAGAAGTTGAGGAAGAGTCATGCTAACTGCATAGTTCTGCACTGTTATTTTTGTGTGACTGTTGAGGGCTAAGTAGGTTGCTGACAGGAGTGGAGGGATATGAGTGACCTTAAGAAAATACCTTTGTCCTTTAGTTTATAAATAGATCACACATGTCTTCAGTGTCATGCTTTGTTTTTGTTTATGTTGACATACTAACTTTGGGGGTCATAATTTAACCTCTTTAAAGATCTGTTTTCTTAACTAAATTCTGTGTTATTTGAGTATAGATTGCTTAATTCTTATTATAAGATCAGTGATACATTGACATGTGGTAGTTAGCTATAATCCGTGAATTTTGAGAATTAAAATTTACCACATGATACTTTTGAAAGCAGCACTTAGGAACGTTTATAGCGTGGCCTTTCTGAGGATTTCCTGTCTGAGGAGAATGTTTTCTGGAACATACTCATAAGATAAAAGTCTGATAAAAGATAGTTTGTAAAATAAGAATGCTGAGTGAACAACCACATTAATTTTTTTATCTTAAACTAACCCGGGAGAAGGATGACACAGGCTCAGACAATATGCAAATAGTTGTATATTGTATTCTGCTTCTCTTGCTTGTTAAGTATTATATGCTTCTGGTGAAATTAATGTAATTTTAATTCTTTCCATTATATTTCCTAATGGTGATACAGATATGCAATTGCCTGAACTCAAGTGCTGAAGATAGCACTTGCCTGGTTCTATTTTTAGTAGTTACATGGCAGCCGTTCAGCAGTTCCAGTTGCTCAAGTGTGCTTTTGGATAGTTCAGTTTCATGTACTGGCCATATCAGGGCAAGGAGAGGCCATGGGAAAAAATAGTACAGCGTTTGATAATGTCAGCATCTGTCATCCCTGCCAGGGAGACAGTTGAAATGTTGGGTTACAGCAGTGTCAGCAGATGCCCAGAGTCTAACATGTACTCCGTTTCAAAAGGGAATACCTGATCTAAGTGCTGGATGTGACATTTCAGAGTGATTGAAAACCCTCCTAGATTATGTTAGCTAAACTTAGAAGCAGCAGAATCAGTTTTAAATTTTACTTTATAAATGAATAGACAGCATTTTCTAAGAATTGTAACAAATTCCTAGTTGCGGAAATATTTTTTTTAAAGAATTACTATAATCTTTCAGACCTGTGGAATAACTAAAATACTGTTGTTTATAATTCATTATGAGCAGAATAATACCCTTTGATATAAGCAAGGATAATACAGACTTTAAAATATTTGACAGTTTGTTACCAATACGTCCTCTTTACTTAGTTGTGGGGTCAGCATTTTGTCATTTTTATTCTTCTCTCTTATGCTTAACGTATTAATAGCATTTACATTGGAGACTGAGTTAAGAACTGACAAACTAGAGGCAAGGGCCAAAGAGTTCATTTGTACAGTATAATTTTTCTTTTTAAAAAAAAGCCTTAAAAATTATGGTTTTCTATAGTATCAGAAAAGAAGATAAAAAACTGAAAAATTTGCCTTAGAAAATCCTCAGACTTTAATAGGTGATACATTTTACCACAGGTGAAGAATAGTTATTAAAATGGGAGTAAAATCAAATGTGATTTTTGTTGCCTTATTTCTCTTATTAGATCTGTTGGTCCTGATTTGAGTAATGTGATATATACTAAAGTTCAAATTGTGAGGATAGAAGTGGTTGCTCTGTGTCTCACTGTTTTGTGCTGTTAGTGCTATTCTGTAGTAGTCAAATTTTAATCATGTGAGTATTCAAACAATCTAGAATGTAGAATTAAAGCAAAAATTAAAATCCATTTCTATGGAGTTTTTCCTTTAAGTATAATTAATTTGCACTTGCAAACGACTGGTACTTTCGGAATGGGGATGTTAGTATCTTTGGTGGCCATTTACTTGGCAGTAAGTTACTTCTTTGTATGAAGGTCATCCTCCTGGAAAGAATTGCTCCCCTTTGGTGGCCATTACCTACCCAAAATCCATACTTCTTTACATTCCATAGCAGTGTATTTTCATATGGGTACATAAAGAAGTATGTGCTCTGAGTAGGCACTACTGAGCTGTTTGCCGTGCAAACTTGAAGCATACCATTTCCCCATTTGATAGTGAAACATTCTGGTTACCCATGGAACAGTGATAGATCATGTGCAGAGATTAGCTTATCAGAGACTGAGTGTTACAACAAATTTACCTGATCCCATTATGCACTTAGTGTTCTTTGTTCTTGGTGTACATAAGCACTGGGTGCCTCCTTGGTTCTTTTTCAGGAGCTGCTGAGAGTCAGTGGAATCCTGAGTGTATTCAGAAATGCTAGCACTGAGTTGTTCTCTCAGTCACAGGTCCTTTTTCTTCTTCTGTATAATTCAAGATCCTATAAACAGATGATAATTAGTTTTGAAATTATTTTTATAAATCAGATACTTTTACTTAAAACTTATTGGAAAGAACAGATTACACTAGAACTGATTTTACAGTTGATGCAGGGTTTGAAAGTTGGGTCATTTTATTTGTGTGAGTGAATGAATTTTCATAAATGGTAACTTATTTTCCAGTTAAGGGATTAAAAACTCACTATCATTTGGCAAGTTACTTGTTGTTCTTTTCTTATTAGTTCCTTGCCTGAATTTTGTGCTTCTGTTTGCATTGAATGAAAATTCAACTAGATATGTAAGTATTTGACTTGTGTGAGATTACTTTTCAAAAATGGCTTTTAAAATAAAGGAAAATTACTAAAGCAATTTAATTTTTTTAAATTCTCCATCAAAAAACAGAAGCACTTTAGGCTGTGAGACTCTTGATTTTACCTTGAATATTTAGCACAAGAAAAGAAAATTGTGAGTGACCTTTAATCACTGAGTTAGTTCAAAAGGAGACCTCGAGAAAATCTGAGGTTTGGGAAAAATATAGAAAAGGGAGTCCTGGGAGCCGTGGGGGAGTAGAATTTCTGTGGCTTGTGAAAAATGCTAGTGCAGCTGTGCTGGCATGAGCAGCAGCCAGCAGTAGTGCAGCTGAGAATTGCCATGCACCGTCATACATGTTTCTGTGGCCTGAATAGTAAACGGGGAGACATTATAACCTGCTAGGTTTCTGATTAACCATTCTTGATGAGCTTTTTAAAGCTATCATACTCTGGAGGCATTGATGCCAATTTACCAGAAGAGTGAAAACAATTGAAATAATTGTTTATCTAAAATGTTTAAAGACTTAAAAATCTTTAGTAAGTTAATGTCAGTGGAAGTTATCTGTCATACTATTTGAACAATGGCTTTTTAAAAGCTAAATTGTCAAATTGAGCTTTGAAATTAGCCTATGTCCAGATATAGATTAACAATGAAGTTATATATCAGTCAATATTAGATAAGCATGCGGAAAATTGTAAGCATCCTTACAAGTCAGCCTTTGTGCATGGTTACCTGTGAGCTTAGTGTCCTGCAGCATATGCAAGAGGAAGAGAGGTAATGCACCTAGAGAGTCATGCCATACATAGTCGCCACCGATCCCTTGATTGTTCCCTCACATTATCTACTAATTTCAGCACTGCTTTTTATGAGCTGGGTGAAGTAAGGAGGTGTATAAATGAACACAGAGCCTTACTTTTTAAGATAAATTTAAAAGACAAGTAAATAAATAAAAATCAGATAATCTACTTTTCTCTCCAGCCCTTCCTCAACAACACACACATACACACAGACTCATTCATGTGTGCGCGCATACACATGCACACACATACTAGAGTTTAATCAATGTTGGTCATACGATTTGGATTGTAATATATCAATTATTGCATAGATAGGTAGAGAAAGTGAAATAATGGGGGAAAGTTGCTACAATGGTCAAGAAAATGTACCTAGTTTTTTTTTTTTTAAGTTAGATGAAATGATTCTTAAGAGGGGGAATTGCAGAGGAAGTTAAAGATCGATTTAAAACAACAGCAACAACAACAACAAAAAACAAAGCTGCAAACAAAACCCCCAGCACACCTCGCTTCCCCAAGTAGCTATTCACCCTGTTTCCTGTGGCCACCAGAGTACATTTGGGTTCTTCTGACGCCTCAAGAAATATCCTGCATCTTTCTTGCTTTGAGATTCTTTTGGGGGAATGGGAGTTTGAATTTCCAGGTTTAATGGTAGATCTGGAGTGAAGCTGTCTTGTCATATCCAGAGGTCAATCTGCAATCGAGGTCAGGACTTCACATAGTCACCACAGAGGTCTGCTTATAACCACAGCCTAGGCTGTTAGAGCTTTATAGGCAGCTAAGCATTTGAAACATGCACTCCCAGGCAAGCAGGCTCTCTTGTGCCTCTCTCTTCCCTGACCATATTTAGTCAACCATAGCAAAAAATAGTCTCTCAGCTGTCGATTGTCGATCTGGGGACTGAGGAAACTTCTATCTTGCTTTCTGCCTATTGATTGTTCTTCCTGTGGTCCAAACATTGCTTTGTCATTTGTCCTGCTTTTTTTTTTTTTTAAGAACTGCCAAATAAAGCGGTGTCTCATGTTTCCACTTACATTTCCCAGATTCTCCCCGAGCTTGTGCTGAAACTAGGAAAACTTCATGTGGTTGTCACTATACTTAGAAGCACCACAGCGAAAAAGGGAGGGGGGCACACAACATTTACCCTGGCTAGTAGCAAGACAGTCTTTCAGCAGATTTGGAGGATGTAAAAATCTCTCTATTGCCAAAATGTTTCATAATCTGACATTTTTACAATAATGTATTATACAGCTGTTAGCCTATAGGGATTTTTGTATAGTTACATTTAGGGCCAGTAATTTCTATAGGTGCATTAAAAACACAATAAGTAGTACTTGCCTGGAGCATGAAGTGTGAGTGGGAGCTAGACACTGTGAGGTAGGATCATTGAGGAAAGAGCAGTGTGTAAGGAGTCCTGAAGTGCTTAGAGACCTAGTGCCGTGTTAGCTTTGCTCACTGAGAACATGGCAGGAGTACCTTTGAGTAATTGTGTGCTTTGAACAATACATGTACAGGTCCGAAGATGACTTTTTAGTGTGATTTAAACTGTTTTATACCTAAGTCTGAAGTTGACTCCAGTTTTCTAAATAGTATTTAGTTATAACCAGCCGCAGACTAAAATGGTCATGAATTTGACATAACTTTGTGGTGTATGTATTGTCTTAAAGACAAGAAATACTTTTGTTCTCAATTTTAATAGTACGTTCAGAGTAAATTTCAATATAGACATTTGTTTTTAACCAAAGATGAGCAGTATTAAAATATCAAACCTAGCAAACCCATGAAAATAAATTTTTAATCTCAACCTCCCCCCCCCAAAAAAAAAGTGACAGGAGAAACCAAGTCCATCTTGTTCTTAATCCAGATGTGTTCTCTGAGCTCAGTCAGGTAGAACTACCTGTTTTCGCAGCAGGTTGTTCTTGACATTCCTTTGTCTTCAGTGTTAAATTGCTGGGGGTGGGTTAGGGGGTACTGTTTTAAAGTATTTTAAAGGAATGCTAAAGACTTCTACAAATTTTAGAAAACCCTACTTTTCCTAACTGTTAATTATTCACATTAGAGATGATACACATCAGACTTTAAAATATTTTTCAGGGTCCTAAATGATTCCACTTTGCTGTTCAGTAGCAGTGAACACTGTAGCATGTTCCTGTGCTGGGCTGTGACACTGAAAAGAGAATTCCTGCTCCAGGGCTCAGCAATCCACCAAAGACCCAGTGTCCTAGTACCCTGCCTGGATGTGTTTTTTAATTCTTTCAGCACAACTTTGAGCTCTGTGGTTTCCATGTGCAGAGACTTTGTCTGCAGTTGACATGGCTCCAAAGGCTTCTGTCTGGATGGATGTACTTGTTTTAAGTTCTGTCACGGGTTCTGTACTATCTCTTCACCTTTTATTTAGGGATTCTTAAATTAGCTAAGCAAACATTTATTGAACACCCAATATAATGCTGTTCTAATGTTGTTTTAAAATTAAATGATACTAATATACAAGGCTTCCGTCATTTACCTGCTGGGTTTATTTGAGCAAAAAGTTCCTTCCCTCTTTAGCTGAAGAAAGACATTACAAATAGCATGGCAGACCCTAGACATTGACCTAGTGCCATCAGAGCACTACATACCAGTGTAGACAGCTGCTTGTCCCCTCTACTTCTTGGAACTCATGTGTTCGTCATTCAGCAAATGTCTGAGCACTGCCGTGTGCCAGGGATTATGCTAGGCACCACTATTAGTTGTTCTCGAACTTAATGCTTCGTTGGCACTCTTTACACATGCCTGCTTAACTGGTCATAAGGGCTATCTATAAAACATCCATGTCTTTAACTTGTTGTAAAAGAACTAGTTGAGAAACAAAGAAGAGTGTATCACCAAATCTTAGGGAATCCAAGGAGCAGTTAATTGACTTCCTAAAGATACTGATCAACACATATTAAGCTAGGAACAATGTAACTGCATGGCTCCCACAGGTTCTCATTGAACCTAGCTGGAAGTGCTGCAAAGAAGAGCCTGCAACCTCCCTTCCAGGTTCTATAGTGTGTTCCTAAATTACCCATTCCATAGAAAGAAAATCACAGACTGCTCTGATCTGGTCTCAGTCTACAGAGGTGAGGACCAGGAACCCTTTGTTAACCATCTCTGAGCTTACCTTCCTGACTGGGCCCAAAGATAGTTTTTAATCTTCTCAAGGTCATGTGATGTTTTGTTTACTTTTCTGAAGGGGTTGATAAGTTTCTAATTGAGCTCTCTGAAGAGGGTGTTTGGAAAGGTGGCTTCTCAGTTAAGAACACTGGCTGCTCTCTACCAGAGGACCTGGGTTCAATTCCCAGTCCCCACATGGCAGCTCACAACTGTCTGTATCTCCAGTTCCAGAGGATTCGACACCTCACACAGACAACACATGCAGGCAAAACTCCAGTGCCCATAAAATAAAAATAAATCATTTAAAAAAATACTCCTAAAATATATCTCAAGAGAGAGAGAAAAAGATCCTAACAGAAGCAAAAGTGAATCCTCGCAGCTCCAGTGTAGAATGTGCACTAGCCTGTGTGGACGTGGNTGGCTTGCACCCCTCAAGTGTGGGCTGTGCGGTGACTTGTCAAGAAGGTAATGTAGAAAGAGACGAGACACACTCCTCCATCCAGGTGTCGGGTCAGCATCAAGAGTGTTTGTCGTGTGGATAGTGGGTGAAAAGTGGCGAGAGTCACTGCCTGTGTCCTCCTCCTCTGTGACTCCAGAGGGAGCGTGAGAAGACATTGATCCCAGGTCAAGAGTTAGAACATAGTTTGTGCTCCACAGGCTTCTCAGCTTCATCAAAAGTAAGAAGTGAAAAACTGTCATGGCTCAAGCCATAGGACAGGTATAATTTGTTATTGAGAGCAGACAAAAAAAGAACATTAAATAAAATTTAATTTTTTTTAAAGCATAGATAACTAGAGGGCTAGGATTATAGCTTAGTGGCAGAACTTGTGTAAGGCCCCTCGATCCCTAGCACCACAAAAATGAATAAGCAAGCAATAAATTAATCCATACACCGTTTTACTTAATTTGCACTTTAAAAAATTGTAATTAGTTTTTAAAGACAGGCTCTTTACCCTGAGTTTGCCTTGACTTTGCAATCCTATTGCTTCTGCCTTTTAAGTGCGATGATTATATCCTGCTTAGTCATGTCCACCTTTTGTTAGTTTTGACTGTAGACATTTCTTTTTTTGTTTTATTTTTTAAGATTGTTTTCCCTTTCCTCTCTCCAAACCCTTCCATGTATGCCCATCAACTGTTCTCTTTCCAATTCATGACCTCGTTTCTTTCCTTGTTATATTTGTATGTGCATGTGTATGTGCACGTGTGTGTATGTGTATGTATATTCCTAAATACATAGATATAGCCTGCTCAGTCTGCATAATGTTACTTGTATGTATATGTATTTAGGGCTGACCATATGATATTGGATAACCATTTGGTGTGTTCTTTCTTCTGCTGTCAACATTCCTTAGTTGCCTGTAGTTCTTAGGTGAGCGTTCCCCTATCTACATTAGCATGTCTGTTGCTATTGTCCTTGTTTAGGTTGTGTTTAGTAGCCATGTTGGTGAGTAGCCATGTTCATGAGTGTAGCTTCTGACATTTCTAGGAGACACAGTTTCACAGCACACACCCCGTTCCTCTGGGTTTTACAAGTTTGTCTTCCTCCCCCTTTGAAACAGTCCTAAGTATAAACATTTCTTTACAAGTTAACGCCAGTAAACCAAGTGCTGATTTTGCAATGATTGGTTTTACCAAACATTTAGTGTTGTTTCATATTCTCTTAAAAGCATACTAAGATAGGCTATGTGTGTGTGTGCATGCATATATTTTATATATTGTCTTAAGAGTCAGGGTCTTATATAGCCCAGGCTGGCCTGGCCTGGTACTCACCTTGTAGTTGAGGCTGCTCCAGATCCTTTTGCCTCTGCCTCCCAAGGGTTGGTATTAAAGGCACACTACATCATACCGAGCTTTAGACTTATTTTTGAGAAGATTTAATATTTGGGAAGTCTTTTTTATTATTTTTTGTTTGTTTTTTTTTTTTCAAGCCAGGGTTTCTCTGTGGCTTTGGATCCTGTCCTGGAACTAGCTCTTGTAGACCAGTCTGGCCTCGAACTCAGAGATTCACCTGCCTCTGCCTCCCAAATGCTGGGATAAAAGGCGTGCGCCACCACTGCCCAGCTAGGAAGTCTTACTTTAAATAAGTGTTAATTTTAAATTTGTGAAAGTTATGAAGTGGTCATGTTTGTGTGTTATAAAGGTTGAGGTGACCATGTTGTGGAAGTGTCCAGAGGAAAGATAAGGATGACCTCTTACCTGAAGCAGTTACCCTTGAATACAGTTCATCATGTTGTGGTGACCCCCAACCACAAAATTATTCTTGTTGCTACTTCATAACTGTAATTTTGCTACTGTTATGAATCATAATGTTAATATCTGTTCTAATGGTCTCAGGTGACCCCTGTGAAAAGTTTATTTGACTCACAGGTTGAGAACCACTGATCTAAAGAATGTTGGGCCACTGGGGACAACTGTTGTAGATTTAAACAGCAAAATCTTCAGAATGATTTTATTGTCTTCCATATAGAATAGTTCCCAGGTTTTGGACTAGGATGGCAGGCTAAATGGCAAAAAGAATAGTGAAAATTAAGAGCCTAGAAGGAGTGTACTGTAGGGAGAAAGGGGAAACGAGAGATTTGTGTTGGGCATGGTAGCACAGCCTGTAGTCCTCCTAGTTCTGAGGAGGACGAAGCAGGAAAATCCTGTAGAGGCCACTCTGTACATGTGAGACCACGTCCAAAGGATCATCACTGACTAAGCATGGGACCACCTCTTGCTTCAGGTTCCCAAGTATCACATCAGAAGTGTGACCCATTCCTGACTCACAAGCCATTTATTCCTCTTTTTAAGTATGATCTTTTTTCTTTTGAAGGGCAGAGATCTCCTACAGACACTGCCCTAGGAGCAATAGTCAATGTGTTCTTAAACCTCTCTTCATACAGACTATAATTTTCTAGACAGAGACATAATTTTCATCTTTTTTATTGTAATTTCATTCTCATAGCTTAATAGTTAAGGTCCAATTAGATGTATGGATATCTTCCAAAAATCTTTCTGTATTGTTGTCTTCGTGCATAACTTAACTGTTGATTGATTTTTGATCTCATGTTATAACAGTTTCTATATGTAGTCAAAAATTACCATTTCCATTTAAAGTACCTTGTTGAGGGTACTAGAGAGATGACTCAATGGTTAGGAGTAATGACTGCTTTTGCATAGGACTTGGGTTTGATTCACAACACCAACATGGAGGCTCACAGCTCTCTCTGGTTCCAGGGAATCTGAGGCCCTCTGTGTGACCCTTGTGGGCACCAGGCAGGCATGCCTTACACATGGATATATTCAGGCAAATACTCATACACATACAATAAATAAATTTTAAAATAAAAATACTTTCCTAGTGCTATAATTTCTAGCTATTTAAAATGAGGCATTTGGTTTAAATAATGCCATATTTCTTTTTAATTTTAATTGCACAGATGGTTTCTTATTTTGTCAATGTGTGAGGGGAACAAAGATGGTGAATTTATATTTTTTTAAAGATTTATTTATTATATATATAGAGTGTTCTACCTGCATGTATGTCGCAGACCAGAAGAGGGTACCAGATCTCACTACAGATGGCTGTGAGCCAGCATGTGGTTGCTGGGAATTGAACTCAGGACCTTTGGAAGAGCAGGTAGTGCTCTTAACTGCCGAGCCATCTCTCCAGCCTAGTGAATTCTAAATACTGTCTTAGTATTTGATTTTTTTTAAAGTTGTTAATTGAACTATATACACAGACTAATGGTACTACATAGATTATACTGCACGAAGATGACTGTCTTCCATGGCATTCTTATTTTGCCTTAATTATTCTCCTCATATTTTGTAACTTGCCTTGGGAGTTTTTAATTTATCAGGCAAAGTCATTATCAGAACATTTTTGGTTAGGGAAAGTAAAGATTTAAAACTTAAACACTCTCCATTACTATCATTCTTTTTTTGTTTTGTTTTGTTTTGGGTTTTTTTTTCGAGACAAGGTTTCTCTTTGTAGCTTTGGAACCTGTCCTGGAACTAGCTCTTGTAGACCAGGCTGGCCTCGAACTCACAGAGATCTGCCTGCTTCTGCCTCCCGAGTGCTGTGATTAAAGGCATGCGCCACCACCGCCCGGCCATTACTATCATTCTGATCAGTGTAGCATAGCTTTGGTTTAATAAGTAATGTTAACACTGAAATTTAGCTTTTCTCAGCCTGGCTTTAAACTTGCTGTGTAGGTCAGAATGCAGTTGAACTTCTGGTCGTCCTACCTCTCCTTCCTGAGTGTTAGTAGTACAGGTATGTGCCTCTACCCCAGACTTGTGTGCTGTGTGGAAAGCACTCTTATATTGAACCACTTCTTTATCAACTGGTTGGATTGTTTGAGATGATCTCTTGTATCATCTGAACTATCTAACTGACAGTCATCTTGAACCTTGGTACCGTTGCATCATGGCTGGTTTATACTGCTTTTTGGGGGATACATTTATTGTTATTTTATGTAGATGGGTGTTTGTTTGGTATATGTCTATGAACCATGTGCATGCAGTGCCTGAGGAGGCCAAAAGAGGGCATCAGATTCTCTGGATGTGGAGAGAATTTTGTTAGCTGCCATATGGGTGCTGGGTCTTCTGCGACGGCTTTAACAACTGAACTCTCTCCAGCCCCTTCCTTACATTGCTTTCAAATAATAACATTTTATTTCTTCTTAAAAATTGTTTTATATTTATTTGTGCACATTAGTGTTTCCCTGTATGAATGTTTATGTGCCACATGTGTACTTGGTGCCTGAGGAGCCTGGTGAATTGGAGTGACTGACAGTTCTGAAGCACCATATGGTGCTGGGACTAAACCAGGGTCCTCTGCAAGAGCAGCAAGTGCTCTTCACTGCTGAGCCATTTCTACACCCCCATAACATTTTATTTTTAATACAGTTTTTCATGATTACTGTATCTTCTAAATTTTGTAGAAAAACTATAAGCCTCTTAAAAGTTTTTTTTTCTCATGTGGTCTGATAGGCAGAGTGGTAGACAGTGCATGATGTCATGATATCCGAATGTTTTGTAATGTAGTGTGCCACCAATAACTTTCCATTGATCTGAGTGGAGCTGGGCATGGGTTTCATGTTTGTAATCCCAGCACTTGGGAGACTGAGGCAGGGAGACTAGAATTCAAGAACAGCTTTGCCTACAAAAGTAGTAGAACTTAAAACAAAAATCTGATAAAACTTAAAAATTTTGCAGCATTAGTTCTAATTTAGAGGTTCTTAGATCCTCCAAAGCTTAATTTATAAAACCAGTTATTTTTTATCTATCTTTGTGTATGTGCACGTGCACATGCACACATGCTTTCAGACTTGTGCATGGATATTCCACGATGCACATGTGGAGATCAGAGCATAGCTTATAGGAGTAGGTTCTCTCCATCCTCCATGAGTCCCAGGAATGAACTCAGAGGCAGTTAAGTTCAGCACGAGCTCTTCTGCATCAGGAACCATCTCACCTGCTCCTTCAAAGTCTGTTCTTAGACTCTTTGAACTTGCTCCATGGGATTCATAAACTGCCATCAGAGACCTTTGCATTCTGAGCCCCATGAGGCCCGAGGTCCACTTTAGAGGGTGATACCTTCATGAGTTTTTCATATATTTTTGTGAGGAAAAGTTGCCTCTGTAGCATTTACGTTCTGAGCTCTATTTGGCAAATGAGGATTCTTTGTTTAGCTCTCAAATATCACAAAGCTAAATAAACATTGGGAATGATAACAATTTCTGTCTGTCTGTAGGGACATAATTTTTTTTTGTCTTAAGGAAAAAAGAGCCTCATCATTTGATAACAGGATTTCTTTTGAATATTTTTCTGAAGAAAACAAAATTCATATTATGTAAATGTCAAGATAATGTGAATTTGCCTTGCAGTGCAATGCGTGTTTTACTCTCAAAATTACCAAGACCATGGATTGTGGATGAGAAGAAAGATGATGGTTATACTGCTTTGCACCTGGCTGCTCTGAATAATCATGTGGAAGTGGCTGAACTGTTGGTGCATCAGGTAGGAGAGACAGCTATGTTTTAACAAACTTAGAGCATTCTAATTCTTTAGTTCATTTTACCAAGTGGACTTTAATAGGCTGCAATAAAACCCACATGATGATGAAAACTGAAGCAATGTATTCTCTGCCTTTTAACGTTGATTATTTTTGTTTGTTTGCATATAACAGTCTTGCTGTGTAGCCCTGGCTTAGCTAAAACTCAGTATCCTGCCTCAGCCTCTGAGTGATAGAATTGCAGGTATGCATCTCTGCCTGACCAACACTGGCTCTCTACCGCCAACCCCTTGTGGTGTAGCGCGTGTGTAGAGGTCAAAAGACAGTCCTCAGGAAATGATTCTGTCCTTCCAATATGGAGGTCTTGGAGATCAAACTCAGGACAACAGACTTGGCTGCATCTTGCCAGCCTCTCTCCAACACTGGCTTATACTCTCCCCAGTATTCACATTTAAATAGGCATAATGGTCAGACACAAATACATATAATAAAAACAAACCAGAAATGTGTGTCTTCCAGAATATGGCATAACATACTAGAATTCAGAGTTTTGATTAGACTGGTTTTAAGACCTAGCAGTTGAGGGGACTGCATATAGCTCTGCTTTTAGAGCACTGGCTTCTCTTCTAGAGGACCTAAGTTCATTCCTAGCACTCACATGGCAGCTCACAACTGTCTGTGACTCCAGTTTCAGGGACTCTTGACACTTTCACACAGAAAACAAACAGATTATTTATTTATTTATTTATTGGAAACCTAGTAGTTCAGGTGTATCTTTTGAAGCTTTGATTCTGTTCTTAATTTTGATTTGTTCTGCCAGTCATTGTGCTAAGCAAATTTTTGTGCTGTATTTCTTAATCTTAACATAAGACCCGTGACATAGGTTATACTTTCACACCATCAAGGAACCGAAGAAAAGGGCTAAATGGTGAAATGCTAACAAAAGTGGTTTAAAAGTGGCAGAGCTTAAGCCAAAAGTGCCTTTGATTCAAAATCAGTTAATTTGTCCTTAGACCCTTTCCCTTGTGTGGGTATCAGCGGCTTTCAGAGCCAGTTAGCTGGTGAGCTCTACTCTGAGCCTGCGGAGGACTTCCTGCTTTCCCTTTGCAAACTTTTTGCAACTGCTCACTGAATGAGGAAGTGAACATACCAAGTCATTAAAATAAGTCTGAATTCTATATGGATACACCATTGCTTTTCAGAGGTATTTACAGTTTGTAGGAATTGCTCTCTCCGTGGATATTGAAAGAGAATCGTGCTCAGCTCCACAGTGTGCTTTGTCCGTGAGCTGGCTTGAGATAGTTACTGTAAAGGAAATCCTTATTTTACACCAGCTGTTCCACTTATAGTTTGCTGTCTGTCTGGTTCTCAGTGTCCATGTGAAAAGAGTCTCAGGACAGCTTCCAAGGAGGAAACAGTAGTCAGCAGTGCTGTCTGTTCCTTGGGATTAGCTAACAGTTTTCTTGTTCTTTAATGTTGCCCAGAAGTAACCATTTTAAATGTGTTCATTGTTAGGGAAATGCAAACCTGGATATGCAGAATGTGAACCAGCAAACAGCCCTACACCTTGCTGTTGAACGGCAGCACACCCAGATTGTTAGGGTAAAGTATTTTTTCTTATTAAATTTAGCCTTTTAACCATACTCATGTATAGAGCCTTGTGAAAACTGACATAGTTCAAGAACTTAAGACTTTAGGGTAAGGGGTTAGTATCTAGTTCAGAGTCTTCATCATATTGTTTTTAGACTTCTGAATTCTCATAACATTAGTGAGAAAAATTTAATTTGAATAAATTGACGTCCCTCCTAATGTGTGTAGTTGACAGTAAAATTAAAAGCTTCGTCTGGGAACTTGCTGCTGCAAATGGGAAATTGAGCTATATATTTTTAGTTTACTAATCTGGTGATTTCAAACAATACCCAAAAATAGTATTAGTTTACATAGTCTTATGGAGCAGTGACTCTTAAAAGTGTGGAGACTGAAGTAGCTACCACAGTGTCACCTGGAAATGTGCAGGAAAGTTTATTCTTATATTCTGCCCCAGGCCATCAGAACTGGACCCTGGGAGGAGTCCTTTATTAGTTGCTTTTCTCTTTGCTTTGACAAAATAGGGGCAAAAGCAACTTAAGGAAGGGTTTCTTTTGGCTCACAGTCTGAAATGGTGCAGGCTGTCATGGCAGGAATAGGAATGAGGCAGCAGCTGGTCACCGTGTGTCCCCAGTCAAGAAGAAGAGTTGAATGCTGATGCTCAGTTGCAAGGTATCACCCACATTCATTGTGGGTCTGTCCTCAGTTAAATCTCTCTAGAAACTTTCTCTGGTGTACTCCTGGGTGATTCCATATTCAGTCCAGTTAACAGAAAACTAACCAACAATGGTGGGTAAATTCCTGGTTATGCAAGCCTTCCAGGTCGTCCTGGTACTTAACCAAGTTTGAAAAATATGTTCTAGAATGATATTTTACATAACTTTTTAGAACAAAAAAGAGACAAAGTATGATTTGCCACAAAGTAAGACTGTAGAGTAAGGTTAGTTTCTGTGGATGCTATTGTTTAGAGCTCTTTGATGGTATTTGTAGAAAGGATTAGGAAGATTGTTGAAACACCATAAGGAAAGTCTAAAGTGAGCTTACAGTTTGCTGCACCCAAGTCACATAATGAGATAAGCAGTAACTCATTTTGCTAAGTGGTTGGATTTTAGCAAACAATGTTTACGTTGTTTCTTGAAATTTCGTGCTGTTACTGTAGATTTACTATAGTTTCTTGTAGGTGTAGACACTATCCAAATGAGGCATCTTTCCCTCTCTCAGCTTTTGGTCCGTGCAGGTGCTAAGCTAGACATTCAGGATAAGGATGGAGATACCCCTTTGCATGAGGCTTTAAGGCATCATACTTTGTCTCAGCTACGCCAGCTACAAGACATGCAAGATGTGGGGAAAGTAGATGCTGCCTGGGAGCCATCAAAAAACACAGTGAGTAAAGATAATGTTACCTTGTTACCTTTGAAAGCATTTACTCCTTATCTGATCTGCGTTGGATAAAACATTTTATCAGAGTTGTACTTGGGTTTATAAAACTTCAACACTACTGATCACTATGAAAAGTGCATTTGTTCTACGTCTTATCAAAAGTTTGGTTCTTTCTAACTTCAGCTTTACAAATAGGGTAGAGTGGGTATTTGTTATGTTTTGAATTTGAAGTCCTTTAATGTTTGTTCATTTTGACCAGCATCTCATTTGATCAACACCACATGTATTTGATGAACTATCTGCTCAAATCTTTCTCATTATAATTTTTGAATTCTTTCTTTTCTTTTGGTTTTTATTTTTTGAGGTGTTAGGGATTGATCCCAAGGCCTCATGCATGCTAGGGAAGCGCTCTCCCACTTCCTAGGTCTTTTGTTTTCTTCTAATTATTTCAAGAATTATTTCTGTAATATGAAAAGGGGATCATATCAAAGTATGTGATATGTACATATTTTCTTCTGATCTATGATTTGTGTTGCTACTGCCCCTACTGCTGCCTCCTCTTTGTCTTTGGGTGTGGTGGTGACAGTGGAAGACAGTAATCATAATACAGTGATTTGGTATAGCAGTGAACATAATTTAATATTCATTGTTTTGTATAGAAATGATAGCATAGTCAAGAACTAAGACCATGATTGTAATCCCCCACTTAGGAGGCTAAGGCAGGATTTGTGACCAGCATATACTATATAGTGAGTTCCCTGTCAGTCTAGGATAGAGTGAGACCATAGCTCAAACAAAACAAAAGTTTCTCTGTATAATTACATACCGTATGTTTCTAGGACTGGAGAAACACATATCCTCTAAGTACAGTGAAAGTCTTAAGTGCAGATACAGCAGTTCTGTGTATAATGGCTGATAAGTCTGCACCCTCGGTCTTCCTCAGTTAAGGAGGTCCAGAATGAATATTTGATCGTTTTTATGTTCTCTAAAAACTGTTTTTCATTCTTAGAAAGTTGTAAGAGACGGGGCTCCATTTGATCTAGTGTTTCCCCAAGATGCTTCTCTAAATCAAGATGTGCTCGGAAGTCTAATGTCTGTCTGGTGATGTCTTCCTTGTCAGCAGTGCCCGAGGATGTCAGGAAGGGAGTTGTGCTCACATGCATGTTTCTGTCCTTCTTTTGGCAGTGGTGTTTTGTGATGAGGTTTCACTGTCTTTCCCAGTTGTTCTCAAACTCTTGATCCTCCTGCTTTGACTTTTGAGTGGCTGGGATTATGTATATGAGCACCATGACCGATTTTTGACAATGTTCTTAAATAGAAGAATGGAATGTCATTTTTAATGACTTACTTATTTTTGTTTTAAGTGCATTGGGGTGAGTTGCTTGCCTATATGTCTGTATGGAGGGTATCAGAAGCCCTAGAATTAGAGCTACAGACAACATGTGCGAGCTGCCATGTGACTGCTGCGAATCGAACCAAGTCTTCTGAAAGAGCAGCCAGTGCTCTTAACCACTGAACCATCTTTCCATCCCAGAGCAAAATGTCTTTTTTTTTTAATTTTTCAAAAATTAAAATCATGACATTTTGTTTCATTTAATTTTTGAGTTCACTTTATTATTATTATTAAAAATTTCCACCTCCTCCCCTCCCATTTCCCTCCCCCCACTCCCTTTCCAATCCAAAGAGCAGTCAGGGTTCCCTGCCCTGTGGGAAGTCCAA
>LOEQ01006298.1:54776-76856 GCA_001685075.1 Bramus lutescens | reverse complement strand
TAGCCAAGAAGAGGCTAGATATAATGGGCCAGGCAGTCTTTAAATGAATACAATATCTGTGTTGTTATTTCGGGGTATAAGCTAGCCATGCAGGAGCCGGGCAGGACGAAAGCAGGCCCACTCCCCTTTTGCTACAGACAGATCATACAATTTCTACTTCAATGTTTGCAATATGACAACTTTTCATGAACACAGTAGCTTTTGAGCCCACTGGTACATCAGAAGTACCTCAAACAATTTCTTTAAACCACAAATCCCTAAGATCCCTTCATCTTACTAAATCTGCGACTGGGACGTAAGAATGTATACGTTGAAAATTTTCCAAAGACTTCCAGTATATCCAGGTGAGTAATTCAGAGGAGCTAGGAATCCTTTACCTCTAACATTCTGCTCTCCTGAGTTTGCTACTTCATCAGATAGCACAGCTTAAAAGTTGTAAGTCATGTGTGGTGATGTTGTCCATCCATTAAGGATAAGATGGAACTAGGTGGGAACTAGACTTATAGAATAAGGCTTATCACATATATGGGATAAGTGTCCAGGGATCACTAAAAAATATGGTCTGATTAAATCATGTACTATTTCAAAGAGGGTGGCTAAAATGAGAAGGGAAAAGGGACATTGACATGCAAGACTGATATTTTACTACATATTAAATTAAATCAGAGGATTATTTTGTGAATGTCATTATGATAACTATTCCTTCATCACACAGAAGTGGTTATCAGTAATAGAAAAGGTAAAGCAACCATATGTTTAAAAAATCCTCACTAACACACGTTATCACTCACCAACAAACAGAACAAAGTAAACCACATCACAGAGCAAAAACGATAAAGGTTCATCTGAGACAAATGCAGGTCTCTTTATAGTCAGATAATTTTGTTTTAAAGCACTGACTATTATCTTTGGATTAACAACTTTCCTTAAAAACAAACAAACAAATAAACGCAGCAACAATAAGAGCACGAATAGTCACACCCATTTCTTTCTGATACAGGGATCTGAAAACTCTCTATTCTAGTCTTCTTATATTGGCTCAGAGGCAAACATGAGAAATTTTTCTTTGTCTCCACGTGCCTCACAGGTAAGGAGAAGGTGATGCCTCACAGGTGATGGAAGAAGGGCACATGACAATGTCTGGGGGCAGCTTACCTCTGCCAGCTACACAGCTAGGTAGACATAGCTCTCCTCAGTGCCTCCAAGGAAGAGAAAGTTGGCTTGCTTGTATCCTCTCTTTCATTCTGATAGAGCAGGGATTTTTATATGTTTGAGTTCCACATGATTTTAATCACATTTCAGCATGTGGCTTTTTGACATGAAGGAGATTGTTTATTCTCTAACCTCAAGTTTTTATTTTTTCAATTAAACACATCAGCACTTTGATTCTCTCCATGTGAGCTTCATGAGGGCAGAGTGTCCTCTGCTTATTTACGGTGTATGAGACAGAGTCAAAAGAGCATTTGTGGGTTGAATCAGTTGTAGTGCCTGGCCTCAGGCTTCCTCCTCCTCCTCATAGTTCCGAGGTAGGGTCCATTGGCTCCTTTGTTTCCAGTACTGGGGATCAAACCCATAAATTTGCACAATCCAGATGAACTCTACCACTGAGCTACAGGCTCTGACCAAAGAAGCCCATTGTTTACAGGTAGGGGCTCCGGGTCAAGGTCACATCAAAGCCTGTTCCTTGAAGGACTGATGAAGAAAAGGTAGGTGGTTATTGTGAGTGTTACTACAGCCATACTACCTAAAATCTATCTGTGTTTATTCTTTTGTTGTTGTTGCTTTTCTTTTCTTCCCCCCTTTGAGAAAGAGAGAAAAAACATGAAGTTGGGTGGACAAGGAAGTGGGGAGGAAGGAGCTGAGGGTAGTGGGGTAGGGAAGAAATATGATCAAAATATATTATATATATATAATTTTTTATAAAAAGTTTAAAAAAATTCTTCAAGTTTATTTACCACCAGCATATAGGACATCTGTTCAAGGTCAGGGGCTCTGGGAGTCTTGGCGAGCATCAGAGATGGAGCTGGCTTAGAATGACAGCAAGAACACTGGTTCTCAACCTTCCTGATGCTGCGACCCTTTAATCCAGTTCCTCAGGTTGTGGTACCCATACCACATTATTTTCATTGCCACTTTATAACTTCATTTTGCTACTATTGTGAATCATGATGTAAATAGCTGTGTGGTCTCAGGTGATGCCTGTGAAAGGGTTGTTTGACCCCAAAGGAGTGGCAACCCACAGGTTGAGAACCATTGCCCCAAAGTCTCCAGTTTCCTTTCATACTTTTATTTTAAGACAAGCATCAAATGCCATCACTTAAAAGATGTTGTCCAAAAAGTACAGGGATATTTTATCTTTACAGATTTATACCATTCACATTTATAAAATAATGATTATATAGATGTTAATTATCATAATTGTCTAGTTCCCAGCACATTGGGTTTTTTTTTCTTTTCTACTAACATTTCCAATAAGGATTGGAACTTCTTGACTACTGACTTTGTCATCTTGGCAATGTATTAATCTTTTTTAAATTTCATTTTTAACTTATGAAAGTGGAAATGAAAATAAGATCACGTTGTAAGACCACAGCAGAGAGATAATTCATGTAAAGCTCCTAACTGAGTCCTCTGAAGCACAAGATTTTAGAGTTAATTTATTATTATTATCACCATTATCATTCAATT
The DNA here is from genome assembly GCA_001685075.1 of Bramus lutescens. Taxonomy (NCBI): domain Eukaryota; kingdom Metazoa; phylum Chordata; class Mammalia; order Rodentia; family Cricetidae; genus Bramus; species Bramus lutescens. The sequence continues at coordinate 74,168 of LOEQ01006298.1, read as the reverse complement.
TATGTCCCTCTTAATGTGAAAACGAAAACACTGTGCAACAGTTTAAGCCTTCTAGAAGCTTTTCCACTTTTAGATTTATGTTTTCTTAAATTTGTTCAGATATTTCCTCTAAATTTACTTTGAGTTTTAGGTTATTGTCCTACACCTTAATTCTGAATTCAGTAATGTTTGAAAAACTGTTCATATTTTTGCAATTTGAATAGGTTGTAATTAAAAGGCCAAATTCATAATATTTTGGCTATTTTTACTATGTATAAATTCATTTAACAACTGATGACTTATAAATCATTGTTTTATTAAAAATTTGAACATATGTAGAAAAACAAATATGATTTTAAGACCAATTTGGCTCTCAAGTGTTTATTGTCAGTCATCTAGATATAGTTAATGCTTGACTAAAAACACAAAAATTATTTTAAATGGCAACATAAATGATCTGTTGCCCTATTTCAGTGCTGAAGATGCCCCAGTGAGCAAGATGCACATATCTGTCCTTTTAGAACCAATATTTGTGATAATAAATGAACATAGACCAATTATCATCTGAAACCAATTCTCTTCTGAGAGCATATTCAGAGGCCAACTTCTTCTATGGCTCTTCTCCATGGGAGTAAATAAGTGCATATTCTCATTGACCAACTACACCAGGTAACTTTATTCTACAACTCTGAGTATCTAACTGATGGTCTACTTAATTGCTCCTATAAATCCAAAGGTGACTGCCATCTAAAAAAGTGATGTTTATAGGTGTCTTCAAAAAACCATGTGGATCACTTCTAAGTAGAAGTCAATGCTTTATATTCAAATAATAATACATATTTATTTTCTTTTAATTTTACGCTGTCCCCCAAAATTTTTAAGATGCATTTCTTACTCATTTATCTAGAAATGTCATGTTAGAAATTAAGGTATCTAAATATTTGTTAACCAGCCTTTAGCCGAAGTTTGGACAAATGGGCAGGAAGGGACCCAGGGATAATAAATTGTCTCTCCACTCCTTGAAGCTCCCCTGGGTGAAATTAGACTACTAGAATGTTGGACACTCAATATGATATGAGCAAAACCTTGAAGAATTGTTTCAACTCAATTATGCCTTAATGCTATGCCCTTGGCTTTAACTCAAGGTTTATACTAGAAACCACCACATGAAAATCATTTCTACATTTCCTGTAATTGCATGGTGAGGGCATTGCCTATGACGTCATTTGGTATGTGCTATTAAGGCCCAGAGAAGAAAATGCTTTCTACATTATTTTTTAGGAAATAAAATGATTTCCTTGTGAAATTGGCATTCCAATTCTTTTCTGATAATGAAGGATGTGTTAGGGCTCTTTCTCTGTCAGATGGTAGCGTCCTACTCATATCTGCCAGCCAGAGGAAGGAAGGTCCAGGCTCTTCTTGATAGGATGGAGTCTTGGGTTACAGAAAGAACCCTAACAAAGCAATCAGGTTCCAAGTACTTAGGACAGTGGCTAGGACTCAGGACCTAGGCCCTCTGCCTCTCTCCATCTGTCTGTTTTTGGCCATTGCTACCTTTTCTCCCACTGGAGCCATGGCTGTAGCAATATCTCATTTGTATTTTAATAAATAAAGCTTGCCTGGAGATCAGAGAGCAAGGTCCACTGGTCAGCCTTACAGACCAGGCAGTGCTAACACACACCTTTAATCCCAGTAGCCACACTAGTTTGCCATAGAACCGGGGCAGTGCATGCCTGTAATCCCAGTCCTAGAGAGGAATATAAAACAGGAGGAGAGAGCACACAGACACAATCTCATTCTGAGATTCCTGGAGGCAGAATTGTCATTTTGAACTGAGGTAAAGGTAAGAGCCAGGGGCTGGTTGCTTTGCTTCTCAGACCTTCAAGTGGAACCCCAATTTCTGTTTCTGGGTTTTTATTATTTGTGCTACACATTTCAGCTCCTCAGAGCTGGTGATATATCCCACACTCTCCTGATTCATCATTTTCCACTTCAGCATCTCTTATGGGCAACAAGAACTACCTCCGATGTCTGTTTCTATGCCTGATATAGACCAAGCTGACTTCTATTAATCCTGCCTTTTTAGTCAGGCACCAGGCTGTGGACCATCAGAGGTGAAGGGGGGAGGGTCCTATGCAGAGGGTGGGTGATGGGCCGTGCACGTTGACAGCCCCAGGCAGAAGAAAGAGTCAAAGCTTATCAAAGTAGAGAGTTGTAATAAATTGAAGAAGAACAAGAGAGAACACACAGGACAGACAGACAGCAGGCAGTTATCCATGACCTGAGCAGAAATAGTAGTCTCTCTTTTTTATGCTGTGAACACAAATAAGGCAGTACGCAGCCATGACCACCAGTATCAAGAATTATGTGCAAATCTCAGTCTAAATCATTTCACCCTTTTTCTTGGTTTTCTACTTTACTTTATAGCCTATCATTATAACCACTCCTAGAAGCTTTTAAACATCGCTTCAGGAAGAAGTATGGCTAAGTCATTTCAGCAAGCCAGTGTGATTAAAGAATTCATTGTGATAACTTATTAAATCTTAAGAAGAGCATTTCAAGTCAGAAATACTTTTTTTCTTGATCATCAAGATAAGAATAAAATTCATTGTCCTGTAATATGCCTCTCAGACAGCAGGGAATGCATCAGGCTTTATCCTAAGGAATGATTGTTGTGGTCACTGTTTGGTATGGTGACCTTGGCCTTGTCCCTGTGGTAGCAACTTGCTTATGATGAAAAGAGAAAGTACTTCTTTCTGGACACAAGATGAGGAAGAACAATTCGGGACAGAGCACGAAGATGTGACAAGAAATTAAACACTGAGCCAGGTGGGGAAGGTTTCCCTCAGGAGCTTGGATTACAGAATCACCTGAGAGATGACATTCAGGAAAGGATTCCTACAAGCTCCGAGGCAGCCGATGGAGCCTCCTGACTCTGCAACAGGCATCCTCCCTTTCCAAACCTCCCTTTCCAGGTCTCAAACCCTGAAGAAATAGCTGAGGTGCCTATTGAACTTACCAAAGAGGACCTGGCCACCAGGTTCTCCTAGCATCCTTCAGTCCTGCTACAGGGTCATCATGGCTGGCATACTCTGCCTCCTATTCTAAATTTCTCCAACCCAGGAGCTGGGCTGCCCTTCCCTATATGATCCAATATTTTGGTTACCTGGTCACTTTAGTCTACTCTCTTTGGGGGCTCATGGCTGTTCCACCTGATTCTCCTCTCTCCTCCCCTTTTTCCTCCCCTTTCACCTCACATGGCTCAATTCAGTCTGGTCATATCTTATTGGGACAGTCAAGCCAGAGGAAAATGATGTAATGTCCTCCTTCGGGCACACATGTTGGGAAACAGAAGTACGGGGTAAGTAGTTTTGGTTTGTCTTACTTTGTTGTACAAAGGACCATGCAGTCGGTCATTTATTTGATAATTTTTTACACAGCTGAAATGTGAATTGTTGCCATTTTATTCGCCTGACCTCATCACTGCGTATGGCATGGTTAGGTGTCGAGAAGAAGCCTGCTGCCCCTGAACCACCCCTCCACTCTCTTCCTTAAGGAGTCGTCCTTGTGTGTGGTTGATACGGAGGGATGCTGTACTTTGGGAGGAGAGTTCAAGCACACTGGGTGATTTGGGAGACATGGTCCAGCAACACTAATTCATCCTTTGCGTGTGTTTCCTCCTGGCCTCCCGGCAGTGACAGTACTTCTAACAACACTTAAGGAACAAACGTTCCTTGCTGTTTCTATTGAAATCAGTTTGCCCTCTCTTGTGGAGATTTTATACTCAACTCAACATTATAAAACAAGAGACTCAGACTGGTTCATCTATCTGCACGTGGTAAAGTTTCAACCTTTTCTTTTACCCTTTGTTTCACTTAATTTAAGAAATGTACACACACACACACACACACAATAACAACATTGTTTTAAGGGGAAAAGAATGTCATCTATAGTTTCTCTACTTTTTTCCTTCGAGGGGTTTATTCCTGTTCACATGTAGTTATAATAATTGCATGCTGAAGTCATGTAATGCACTTTCATGTTTTTCAACCTTTAATATAATTCTTAGCATCAAATAGGCTATCACTAGATTATCAAGTCCTCTCATTTTTCTCTATGGCAGTTAAGGAAAAGCAACTTTATAAATTTATCAATGTATTTTCAAATGTGCACGTGCATGGTTTGTTTTACTTTTCTACACAATGCTGAAAACAAGATCCTGGGCCTTGTGCATACTAGGTAAACACTCTGCCATTGTTCTGAACCACGTGTCTTAACGTACATGTTTCCGAGTTTCTTCTGCAGGTGCATTCTGAGGCTTATTGGACCTGCGTGTTCTTGTGTCTCTCAAAGCACACATCAAACTCTTCTTCAAAGTAAGCTTGCATTGCCAGAATCAAGAAGCAAAAATTCATGTCACCCTGCCTTTGCCACGTGGGTATACGAGATTTTGTTTTGCCAACAGATATGTGGCCTTTGAGAAGACTCCGCGGTCAGTGAAAATGCTTCTGGTGGGCCTTTTCCCTTCCCGGCGCTCCCCTCCCCCACCCTTCTCCCCACTTTCCTTGCCTCAAGTGCCAGTTCTCACATTAACATCTGTCCTACCCGGACATGCACCCCGAGGGCTTATCGTGGCTCGTCACCTACTCACAGAGATTAATTTCTCCTTCAGATGTTTGTCCTCCGGCTTCCTCTCTGCTAAAAAGCCTCAGGATGTAGTGGTCTGCTACCCCTGCAAATGATCCAGCCCAGAGGCCTGCTGTCATTCACTTCCCTCTCCATCATGCCTTGGCTTTTCCTTTGCTCATAGCCTCAGCTGACACTTGACCTTTCCCAGTGGAAACAATGGAAACGACACCAGGATTTGAGAGACTGCAACCATAATCCCAGTGGCAGATAATCCACACTGCCATGAGCCACAGCCTGTCTTGTTGCTCCACTACGGAGCGCAAGTATGAACGGCCTAGGTTATGCTGCATTAAAGCCCAGGCAGGGGAAACTGAGAGCCCAGTTTCACCTATATTCTCGTTTGGGAAGGTTTGCAAACCCTTCTGGTCATTCCCTACACAGCCCTCTGCTTCTGCCCCAACCATCCTGAATTTGCGTAGACATTTGTACATATAAACAACACAGCTGTGTTTGGGCAAAGACTAAATCTATCAAACGTTATTTCCTTTCTGTTTTATTTTTTAAAATATTTACATGGAATTCTGAAACCTAGATTGTTTTGTTTTCATACGTCACGAGGAGCTACATCATTTGCCAAAAGTACAGCAGGGACTGGGTTAAAAGTCACAGCGAGAGTTGTCCTAATTTCGGATAAATAGCTCACATTTATTAGTATGTTGTATTCAGCCTTAAGGGATAGAAGCCCTGGAAGGAAAAACTTATATAGGAATTCTCTTTACTCCACTGGATCCTGTGAGTCTTGATCTTGGAAACCTGCCTGGGATGACAAGACAGTGAAGAACGTACAGACATGCAGACAAACACACAGAAAACCTGGGGTCGGGGGGGATGGCAACCCTGATACAATGGCACAAGCTATACGACTACCTGAAACCTCAGCGCATTTATCACATTTAGCTCAGGCTGGAGGGGTAGCTGGTCTGTGGGAGTTCTCTGTAGCCCAGCAGTCTCAGGCTACAGTCGTCTGGTGGGAAGAAGCGTCAGTTGCTAGTTTTTGCGAACAGTGGTCGATAGTTCATTAACATTCATACTTACACATCTGGTCAACATTTGCACTCACATTCTCAGAGGACGACTTTGCTGATTCTAAGCTTGACCCACATGTGGAAGGTTTTGCCATCCCCATAGGTTTCAGTCACTGGGTCCTTGACGTGGACCCAAGGTCAAAAATACACATTCACTCCCAACTTCAGCCATTCTGTACACGCTCACTCAAGGCTTCTCGGCCACACAGGACTCCAGAGAGCATCCTATTTGATCGTTTGATGGTTTTAATTACGTGACATGATAATGACTATGATGGTTTTGATCAGAATGGCCTCCACAGGTTCAAATGTTTGAATGTTTGCTTCTGGTCCCAGTTGGGAAAGATTAGGAGATGGCTTTGTTAGAGGTTTATTACTGGAGGCAGGATTTGAATTTTTAAAAGCCTGTACCATTCCCATTTCTTCCACTTCCTACTTGTGGATAAGATGTAAGTTCTCATTGCTCCAGCATCCTGCCCACCTGCCTGCTGCCACACTCCTTGCCACCATCATGAACTCACCCTCTGAAAGAATAGGCATCCAAATAAACTCTTTCCTTCATAAGTTGTCCTGGCTATGGTTTATTTTGTTGCTGTTTGTTTTGAAACAGGAAAGTTTTTGAGACAGAAGTTCGTACCAGGGAATGAGCTGTTGTTATAACAGGTCTGACCACGCTGTTCTCAGGAAGAATGTGGAGAACTGGGACTTTGGAGGAGGAAAGCAGTTCCACATTAGATAAGAAATTTCTTGAGTTGAGCATCCATAGTCCACATGACTGTCAGCACTACTGTCATCCAAGCTCCTACTAGGGTGACCCAAAAATCCATTTGCTTGTGGCATTCAACTGCTTTACAGAGTCTAAAGTTCCAGGCTTCCACAGTCCTCCAAAGAGTAGCATGGTCAGGCCTACCACAGAAATAGCCTATCCATTCCCTGGTAACACTTAACACCACCTTAAACACTTTTCTGTTGCTAAAGAACCTACCCAGCCAATCTTGCAATTTGTGAAAGAGTGTGAGGGATTTTCTGGTGCTAAAAAAGCATCGACAAATAAATGTTAATGTCAATGTATTTCAAGGAGACAGTTAGGGCCCATCCCAAGTAGGAAGCTGAACTTCTGTAGCTTATGCCACATTGTTCAGGATATAAGGATACAGCAGCAAAAGAAATGTGGGACCTTTCCCTGAAGTTAAAGAAAGCTGCTGAGCCAGACAAGTGGCAGAAAAGTCCCCGGATGGAGGTCTGGAGAAGCAGTTGTATGAAACTGTGAAAGTGATGTTTAGATTACATTTAAACCCCCAGGATGCTGGAGTTGCCTGAGCCACAAGATATCTGCCCGGGGAAAGCTGCATACAAGGAATAGAAACAGCCCAACTGAGGAACGCATATTGAGGTTAGCAAAGCTGGAAAGGCAGAGTCGTTTAAGGCTGTTGAAGTCAGACATACAGTTACAGGGTTTGGAGTTTGCCCTGCCAAATTTAGGTTTTGCTTTGGTTCAATATTTCTTCACTGTGTCCCCAACCCTCCGTTTTGGAATGGTAATGTCCATTCTGTGCTTCTGTATGTTGGAAGTTTGGTGATTTTTTTTATTTAATCTTCTTCACTGGGATTAATAATTTAGAGATTTTCTGAATCTCAGAGGAGGTTTTAGACTTGTAAACTGTGTTGAGACTATGAAGATCTATGAAGACATTTGATGTTGAACTATGTGCATTTTGTATTGGGATATATCCAAAGGCTATGAGGCAGGGAATGGGATGCAGCGGTCTGAGTGAGAAAGATCCCCATAAGCCCATATGTTTGACAGTCGCCAATTGATGGAACTGTTTGGCAAAAATTAGGGTGTGTGGCCTTGTTGGAGCCATATGTCACTGGTAGTGGGCTTTGAGGTTTTAAAAACATGTGTACTCACTCATAAGTGGTTCTTAGACATAAGGCAAAGAAAGCCAGCCTACAAATCACAATCCCAGAGAACATAGACAACAATGAGGACCCTAAGAGAGACATACATGGATCTAAGCTACATGGGAAGTAGAAAAAGACAAGATCTCCCAAGTAAATTGGGACCATGGGGACATTGGGAGAGGGTTGAAGGGGAGGGGGGCAAAGAAAAATGTATAGCTCAATAAAATAAATTTTAAAAAAAGAAAGGAAAAAACAACTAAAACATCAGGGTAATGAATCCTGCTTGGGGCAGGAAGACTAAGAAAACAGGAACACACGAATCTCGAGCGAGGCCTCTGGAATTTGCTGTGGAGATTGTGAAGGCTGCATGGATTCTAGTGCGCAAGCTCGCTCGTGTAACTAGATAATTCCCTCCAGAGCTCTAGACCCAACCATATACATAGATTCTCTCTTCAGACAAAAAAAAAGATATTCCAAATTAGCTCTCTCAGCCACCTACTTGCAGATAAGACGCAGCTTCTCAGCTATTACCCCAGCACTGTTCCTACCTGTCTGCTGTCATGCGTCCTGCCATGATGGTTATAAGCTCTCCTGTAAGTCGCTTTGGTCATGGCGCTTTGTCTTGGCAAAAGGAACACAATGAAGACGATGATAAAGATGGATGTGGAAAAGAACACTAACTACCTCTGCATCTTCTGAACAAAAACGTCCGCAGCACACAACCGTTGTCCCTGGAACTTCCTTTCTCAATCCTTCAGGAGGCTAGCCTCACAAAGAATTGAAGGACCATGTTGTGTTCCTAGCTCTGAAATCGGTCTTGCTTTCATTCCATTTGTGGCTTGGATGCATCCACTTCCTCTTAATTTCCCCCAGTTTCACATGTATGCCATTATTTTCATAGACTATGTATTTTAAAGCTGTGCAATCCTCTGTCAAACTTGTTCTAAAAATATCTCCCGTGATCTCTGATTTCCTCTTCCGTTCACTTCAGTTTCCAAGGTCGCTTAGGAAACGAAAAGTCGGACTCATATGAACAGCAACAGAAACACTTAAAACATTTCTGCTGACTAGAGAAAGCTATGCTATCCACTGTCATTTGCTAATGCATGTCGGTCCTCCCTTTCCTTACCGCTGTCTTTTTCTTTCCTATGACCCGTAACTCGTCAGTCTTTTGACAGGATGAAGAAATCAGATGGAGAGTGTGTACAAGACCTAAAGAACAACAGAGGAAAGAGGACAGGCGCTAGAGCCCATCACTGGAGAAAAATCTTTTGTTAAACATGGTTGGAATCACTAAGTAGCCTTTCCCCAGGGGCAGACAGGAAAGAGCTTGTGTGCCAGTCCTGGCACTATTTATCTTTCCCTAGGAGTTGTGATACATACAGCACTGCCCTCTGTCTTATGTGCTGGCTGTAACTACATTCTCAGTGCATGGCAGGCAGATGAGCCGCTGAGGGTTTGCTGCCAGGCTGTATTGTACATCTGACATATTTCCTGTTTAGCTCTCTGTGGCCCAGGGACTTTGTCGGGCAACTGTGTCTTCTAGTAGTGTTGGCAGCTACAGCCATGATATTTCACCAGCATAACTATCTAAGCACTAGCTGAACGCTGATCGTAATAGACATGCCAGAGTTGACGGGGAAAGCCCATGTGGCTTAAACCCTATACAGAGAAGGAACAACAGGCACCTAAGGAATGCTGGAAGTAGAATAGTCTTCCTCAAGGAAGAACACACCAGTTCTTTATATAATACCAAGTAGTCAATCCTGAAACCAGCAACATCACACATATTGAGTAGCGTATATTTAGGAATAGATCTAAGTGTCAGTTGGATAATGGCTTTCTGAAAGGGCTCCCTGAAATTTGTCTGCTCAGGGTGTTTCTGTCATGAAGATCCTTGGCCCCTATGGGATGGTGTAACAAAGGAGGAGTGATTGTTACATGTGAACAACTCCTTGCAGTATAGTGTGCCTTGGACAGTTTATTAAGTTGCTTTCTCAACCACCTCGGAGGCAGGGTTTATTTGGCTTCCAGGTTACACTCCATTATCGAGGAAAGCCAGGTGAGAAGCTCAAGGCAGAGACCAAAGATACCATGGACAAACAGTACTTACAGGTTTGATTCTCCTGGGTTTGCTCACCAGCCTTTCTTCTACCTCCCAGGACGCCCTGCCCAGGCCGGCACCACGCACAGTGTCCTGGGTCCTTCCCCATCAATTGTCAATCTATAAAATGCCACACAGATATACCCAGAGGCCAATCTGACAGAGGCAGTTCCTCAACTGAGATTCTCTCTTCCAAGGTATGTCAAGTAGATAACGAAGGTTAGTAATCACAGATATGTAAGGTCAATTTTCCTGAGCAATGTACTGATGTATAATGTCTGTCATATGGATAAATAAAGTTGTGACAGTCAAGTTCATTTCTCAGTGTCATACACAAAGGCACAAGGGTGGGTTCCCTTGAACTTTGGTGATTTTGGTTCTGGTCTTAGAGGTACCAAGGGTCAGGTTTATCCCTTGTCACCAGATTTAAGTCTTTTAGGCTCTGGTTTCCATCCCAGTCTCTGAGAATCATAAGAAGTCTGGTCATATCACAAATGGCCCAAAGGAAAATTAAGGGGCCTCACTATGGTCAGAAAATAGATAATCAGCTAAGGGGATATTCTGGTTCAAGTTTTATGGGGTATGAGTTAAATAAAATTTCAAGAACTCTGTTAATGAGAAGAATAAATTACCAGGCATAAAAATGGATATCCACTTGTTAAGAAAGCCCACCTGCTATAAAAGGTAGATGTAACAAAGCCACACACATCATCAATTCAGCAAAGCAGCCTGACACTTTCATTAACTAATGGAGATCTTCTATTTTTTTCCTTATAGTTTTTCTTACTCCATTGCCCAGGCTAGCCTAGGATATTTTCCAGCAATACTTCTAATACACTTCTAATACATTCATGTATTTCCCCAATCCATCTATTAACTGAGGAAATGAATATTTTAAAATTTCTTTTCCCTTCATCCAACAGTAATTTTGTATTGCATCTTCTTTTCTATGGAGAAAACAGAGAATTACTCTTTAATGGAATTTAAAATTTTTTATTATTAATATGTAAATAAGCATCTTTCAACTTCACAATTTATTTTGGTAATTTTTTATAGATATCCACATGTTGATCAAATTACACAAAAGTCATACTATGTTTTCTTTCTTCTTCCTTTTTTAATTACAGATAGACTTAAACTATAATGTTATGACAGACAGTCTGGTGCTTTCTAAGCTGAGGGATTTTGATAAATTTGACATTCTGTAATTTCTATTTAGAAAGGAAAAATGAGTGACTTTAAAATTGCCTACTCTGAGTCGTCAGGCATAGTCCTATATTCCTGCCAGGATGGAATTCCAGCTGACCGACATCCATGGCTCTCCATCCTTCCCGGTCACCACGGCACAGGCCTGGTGTTCTGTTGCATTTTACACTAGCCAACTTCTGGTTCCATTCATTTCAAGATGTGTTGTTCCACCATCTCTCACATACCTGCCCTGCTGATACTTGGGATCCCAGGACAAACACAGTGTGGTACAATCTCCAGGTCTGCACCTTCTTGTCAGGAAAGTAGTATTTCTCTTGTTCAGGCAAAGAGGGGAAAGTTACCTTCCCATAACTTTACTAGAAACCCCTACCATACCCCAAAGGCTGTAATTGTGTCTCCACCTTCCTTAAGTGAGATTCTAAAAATGCCCACAGGCATTTAACTTCTTGCTACACAGAAAGCATATTTTAGAGGGAAATAATAGCAGAAAGAAACTGTGGTCTTAACTCATTGCACTTTAATGGTCCCGCTTTGCATATTTCTCATGAATGTGTAAGCATGTTAACACGTGGCTGGAACACCTTGCAGGAGAGAAAGTCACACTTCTGAAAAACTACAGTTTAGATTTCGTAGCTTTGTGGTAAAGGCTTAGACCATCAGGACCTCTCAAAGGAGTAAACTCTTCTCCTAGTTTTTCTTGAAATAGAGCAATTCTAGAAAACGAGTCAAAATACAAAATCTTCAAAACACATACAGCTAATTGGGACAAGACCGACACACTAAGATTTATTTCTGTACAAAATAATCTTCTAAAATTCACCTACTCTAAAAAGGTGAAAGAATCACAAATAGGTCTAAATACATTACGTTCCTCTCATCTACTTACAAATCATCCCCCCTCTTATTTGCTTTCCAAACAACTCTAAAAGTAAGTGTTATCATCTTCACTTTACAAATAACGAAACTGCGGATCCTGGGACTCTTACGTCGACTCTTCCTGTTTGTAAACGTTATCTTAATAACTGTCTACCCACCAGGTTCTCTAGGAAGGCAAAACTACAAAGAGGCCAGGTCCCCCTCCTGGGAATCTTGCTTCAGTCTTTCCTTCTCTGGTTAACTATACGCAAAGCAAAACAAACCCTTCCTCACCCCTGTCCTCCACTCCAGTGGTTTCTTAGAATTTGTTGACACGAAAGTATCTTAATAGTTTTGTTTTGTTTTTGAGTTCTAAAAAAAAGCGAATAAAAATGTATTTTTTAAACAGAAGCTAGGAAGTCCTCCTCTACTTGACTTCTAATAGTTGGGCCTCAGAGTTCTGGCCGTGACCCTCTCCTGACATTAAATGCTCTCTCCCTGGGGGAAGAACATTACGTTCCACGAGCCTAGGTGTGTGCTAGTATCTCCCTAGGTAGACCTGGACTCTTCACTGCTGCTCCACAGTTGCTTTTGACATCTCGTGGATGGTTGTCATCTCTGCACAAACTGGATCTGTGAAGGATTCCGGTGGTGCCCAGCCCCTCCCCACACTTATGAGCAGGGTCAGGAGCCTGTGTGTTCCTGCTGTGCTTGCTTTCTTTCAGCACGCTATGGGTGTTGGGGTTTTCTGATTCTGACCTTCACACAGCATCCTTTCTTCTTTCAACCCTCTCTGATGCCTTCCTCACTAACCTATTTGCCAAGGTCTCAGCTTAAATGTCACTCTCAGGGGAAACCCTCCCCTACCGGGAGAGAGCTGGGAGCCCTTCTCATCCTTTATATGTCGTTCTGCCTGCTGATACTCTTTTCGCCTGCCTTAGTGAGCAGTCTGGCTAGGACGGTTTATGTTCAGCCTCTCCTGTGAAGCGGCCAGCAGGAGACACTTTGGAAGTGGCACAGTATAACAGCACCAGGATTCTAACTTGTTAGTGCAACTGCGATTACCTCATAGTTTAGAACTGTGGCTGTCCTTCCAGCTGTCGCTTCCCGATTCTAAGAAGGAAAGAAAGGTAAAAAGGCACTCTCCTTCTAACTTAGTTATCGGCCTTTAAGGAAATATCCCTGAATAACTATGTTTGCATCTCAGGCACTAGTAGTTAGAGTACCGTGGTCACGCTAGCTACAGAAGAGCTAGATTAGGTCTCTGAGTTGGGTATATTTCCAATAAAAATGGGGAAAATGTTCTGCACAGAAGGCAAGCCACACTTTCCAACACACTTGCGTACTTTCTTTTAAAACAATCTGGCTAACTGAATCCCCCACTAAGCTGAAAGCTGCAGAAGGGAAAGCCAGTAGTATCTCTGTTTTCAACAGCAACACCGCAGCTTCCAAAGTAACGATTCGGGAAACAGATGAATTTTTTGTGAGAAAGTTACTACTGTTGCTAAGCGAATCAATGCCTTTTATATCCTGGGGAGTGAGTTTCCTTTTGATCTAGAGGAGGAAGAGCATGGATGGCCACACGATTATGTAATCATGTCAAATTATCTCTTGGTTTATAAGAGCGGGGCACGCTGGGAATGAGCCTCTGCCGGGTGAGCTCTTTAGGAGGGAAGTAAGTCTTCACACACATATTACCTAATGGCTATTTATGGCAAAGACAAAAGTCGAATGAAAGATATATCACATACATTCCTCTGTTTATCACCTACTTTAGGACCTTGGCATTTTACTTTCAGCTAACTTTATCTTGCCTATGGTGATTTCATTCAATTAAAAGTCATCCTTCATGCTAAGAGTTTGGGGCTCTTTCTCCTAAAGATTTCTAGAAGTCATTTATTTTTTCCTCTTCTTCTTCTTTCTTCTCTTCTAATGACTGGGTGACAGAATGCTCTGGTCAGAGACACAGATGACAAAATGTGTGTCATGTGGCTCTTCTGGGGTACGCACAGGTGTGGACTAGTGCTCAGGGGTTCCGTGAACTGCAGCAGCCTTAGGAGTCAGCTCCCTTCTCCCTAAGCCAGCTACAGGGAGCTGAGAAAGCAGGCCATGAGTTGAAACCACGGTCCTAAAAGGCAGCATTTAAATAGGCCTGTGGTATCATGCCGGAATCCAAGAATACATATTTACAGATTGATTTAATCCATAGGATTGCGGCGGAACTTCCCTTTACAACTTAGAGACCTCCTGATGACTTCATAATTCTGTCTTGGAAAGCTGTGCCTCCCGGACAGAAAGAGCATGCTCCTGCCGGAAGTTCCGGTTCTCTGTATGAGAATGCATTCCGCCTTGGGATAAAGGGAAGGTAAGTGAGATGAGTGGATGGACGGATGAGGCAGAGACACACTGCAGGAGCTCCAGTGGAATAGGCTAGTTTCTTCCAGGTCTACTCAGGTCATTCCAGGTACCACCAGAGAAAGGGGCTCAGGGATTGACTCTGACATCATCTAACATTAACTGTGTCTCCCATCTGCCATATAGCAGCTTCCAGGAGGCTCTTTACTAATCAGAACAGGTGTAGCCCATGCAGCCTGTGATAGCTCTGCAGGGATGTGTAGGATCTGGGCTCAGAGAGGAAGCTCCCTCTTGGGAGGAATGTTTCCCTGGGTAGACTAAGTTCCTAACAGTTAAGGGTGGTATTTCATGATGGTGCACGGCCTGGTCATTGAGTGACAGCTCTAGAGGGTCGCTTTCCCTGTCAACATTCACTGAAGCAGTCCTTTTAACGGGGATGAAAAAGACTCTCATCTGGCCTTTAATTTGCCTTGGTCTAATCACTTGTACTTTAGCATCCAAACACACATTTGGTTACACATGCAGCTTGGGGGAAGCGCATCCATACAAATCTTTCACCCACTGTTTTTTTTTTTTTTAAACTGAGCTGTTTTTACTATTTCTAACAAAATTACCAACTTATTTCAATAAGTCATATAGTTATACAATAACACTATATCAGAAAATATAGTTTTATGATTGTAAAATTATTATGCTTTTGTTGTACAGATAGTTGTTTTTGAGCATAAACATTTTATTTTTAGTCATTAGTTTGTTCTTAATTTATTTTAATTTGAAGTGTGGAATCTGCATACTTTTACCATTATCATAACTAATGCTTGGGTCTTTGAACTTCAAATCTATTTCACATAGATGTCAAGGGAATGTATTTGAAATAAGTGGAACTATTTAATAAATCTGTTCTCTAATATGGTAAATAAAGCTCTTTTTTTCTGATACTACTAGTACGATTTCTTATCCTCTTTACTATTTCACAGGGAATGAGATGGGCTTATCTCCACCTGTTCCTTTCCAAACATTGCAAGTTTTTCAGAGTCCTGCTGCTCTTTGGGTCAGAACTGAAATGGAGTTTTGACATTTTCAGAGGAAGCCATGGCTCCGTAACATTGAGTATTCCTGTCCACTAAAATGCTCCTTTCTTTCCGTTCTCAGTATTTATGATTGAGCAAATCTTCAGCCCATTGCTCGGTATGTTAGAGAACTCAAGATTATTGAGGCTTTAGTTCTTAAATGACCTTTGTTAGCAGTGACCAACCAGAACTATATACATCATGGAGACTGATACTGAATGACCCTGCAAACAATGCTGCCCTGGGTTCTTAGGGTCCTTGAGAAAACAAAGTCCAAAGGCTAAAAGCTCTTCCTTAATATCTGGCTATGCTCCAGTCAGCCCCAAGATTGGGCTCTCTTTCTTAAGCTGATTGTAGGACATCAGTGTGTGCCTTTGTTACTATACTCCAAAATGCCCCTCTCTTTCAGCAACGTCTTTATGCACAGCATCCGCAAGGCTGGTGGAGGTGAGAAACCACTTCTGCACAAGTCCCTGTGCACATGAAGGCCATCTGCTTGTCAAGTGCAGGGATAGTCCAACAGCAAGCACTGGAAACGTAAAGTGAAAGTTGCCTTGGAGATTGCTGGCCTGGGGAGATCACAAGTAAGGACATTCTGAGATGGAAGCTTTGTGACACACACTTAAGCTGTTCTTTCTGCACTGTGAAATTCTAGGAAGCCAAGGTAGTGCTTTATCACCTCAGAAAGGATCTTAAAGGAATTGAGGCCATCACCAAGGGGAAAGTACAGAATTTTGTAAGCATCTGGACCTTGCTCATTTACTAGAGTGGATCTGAGCACTCCATGGGTCAAAGTACCCCAGAGAATCTCATAAAAACTATCATCCCCTGTCTATAAACAGGCACATGCATTTCATACAATATCGGGGTTTATGAATGCTTTGCAGCCCATCTGTAGGTTTCACAAGCCCTGCCAGCTTTGTGGACTTCTAGTGAAGTCTGGAGAAGTAAGCAGGCTGCCATTGGCTATGACTTAATGCAGTAAGGAAAGAGAAAAGAAAAAAAGTGAGGCGCGTGCATGCATGAATGTGGGCAGGAGAGCCGACCTGGAGGGTGTTAACCAATAGGAAACATTTTCTCGAAAACCTTGAGGTGCATTTCCTGATATCAGAAGCAACACCTTTTTAGATGCCTGGAGCAAACTCAGCGGCTTCAGGACACTGACAGTAGTACAGAAATAAGAAAGTGCAGGCAGAAATTGAATCAATCAAAGGGTCAGTTTTCTCGTTGAATACTGGCAACACTGATTTGACAACTATTTAGTGAGCATCTGTAAGGTGCAGCACAGTACTGGGTGGAGGAGACACAGTGCTGATGCAGATAGAAATGGTACTTATTGCCCATTAGGGATCAATATGTAACAAATTCAGAGTCCCTAATAATTACTGTAATTTATTCATGTCCTTGTATATTATTATACAGGTTATAATAACACATAATATATATATATATTGCTGCTAATAGTGTTCTTATTTATAGAAGCAGGACAGTAACGAGGAAAGGATCAATCCCCTCTACCTAGGATTAGAGCATGTACCTCTAACAGGGTTCACAGAGCAGCTCCCTCCCACCACGCTATGCACTGGGTATTATTCAAGGCAACTTTCAGCCTGCTAGAGAAATTCTGCATCTTCTGAGCTAAACATAACCAAATATCCGTCTATCATTTTGTCTTTCTGATCAGAAACGGGGTGTGATTGGCTGTGAACTAACCAAGCAAGTCATCCCTTGTTTAGATGAGCTGGTAAGAATCTTTCTCTCAAATTTAACCAGCACATGGATTTGTAGAACACACCTGTATAGAACATGCCACCGGGAAAACAAGTGCAAAAGTTCTGGAGCTTTGGAGGGAGGGAAAGGAATATTTGAGTCTGATGGCTTAAGTTGGAAGGAAACTACCGTTCTGCATTCTTACAGCTTTATCATCCTGGACCTGTTCGTGTCCGTGTTACAGAAGACTTGCGAAAGAACAGGGGAATGGTCTTCACAGACCACAGAAGCACATTTTGCAAAATCCTTTCCAAGCTTGAGAAAGGAAAGAGATCTGGGAGCGCTCCCACTCACATCTCCCACTCCTTTCTTCTGGAATGCTTGACCCATTTCCTCTAAGCCTGAAGGAAAAAGTCTTCTCCCTTCGAGTCTAGCCAGAAGAGAGATATCTGTAACTATATAGATTATTGGGGGAAAACACAGAATCACAAAGGCAATGGCCCATGAGGAAAGTCAATGTGAGTCCAGTAGGCTCAAATCGATTCTGAGACCAGGCATCCATCATGGGAGTGGTTGGCAAATCTAGAACCCACAGGTAGGGCTTTATGAGACTTGTAGTTGGGTGTCTCCAGGGCATACCTGTCTGTTCTTTTACCACTCTATGGACATTTTACTCATATTTTGTGTCCTAACTACCTCATGGATGTCATATACTAGAAAAAATACCTATCATGCAGAATCAAATAAATCTGTGCCAATGCTTTTATTTCTTCTCTGAAAGAATTTCTTCTTGTCACCAAAGAGTATTTCTTCAGACAACCAAATATTTACATTGGTTCAGAACAAATGTTATTTTATGGCTACTAAAAAAGAAAGGAGACAGAATAGATTAGAAAGTTCTGTGATAGGCTTTCCTGAGACAACCAGGAAATAGATTGCTCAAATGAAGAAAACAGAAGCTCAAGAAGGATGTGTAAGTAGACACAACAAAGGAATTTTTTTAATCTAGGGTTAGCTATGAAATAATCATTAGAAAGAAAAATGGAAAGTGGGCAAGAGAGATCACTCCTATATCCCCATGATGTCACTGGTGAAATAATCACAAGGCTCAAATCCAGCCACCATATGCATCCTGCATCTCTAAGGGTTCATTTGGAGGGGCAAGGAGGACAAGCCACACAGAGAAACACAACCCACAGCCTGACGGTATCCTCAAATGTTGAATGTACATTGGGGACTGTCCCTGTGGCCTCTGTTTGGAAGGACCATCCTGTATGCATGTACACTGAGAATCAAGGTTTGAGCAAGTGACATTTTAAAACAACAACTTTGTTGTCACCACCCTTGTGCTCTCAGTAATTTCGCTCATTACCCTCATTGCCCTCACAGCAAGAGCTTTGTGGACTCTGTTAGGTCAGCCTTGCTCAACGCATGAAAGCCAAATATGAAAATGCCTTGCCTAGTAAAAACCTGGAGATACATGGCTACAGTTCTTTATATTTGAAAAGTATATGGAGAAGCAAGAAGTACATTGAACCAGAGAGAATCACATTTTTATGACTGTACTATAATTTCATGACTAGATAAGGTATTAACAAAAGGGGCTAGCAAAGTAGAAATGACTAACCATTTGCTTTATGATGATGTGGGATTCCCCTCTGTATTCTGTGATCACCATTGGTTAATAAAGGAATTGCTTTGGGCCTACAGCAGAGCTATAGCGGAACAGAGCTAGGTGGGGAAAACAAAACTGAATGCTGGGAAAAGAAGGGTTGGAGTCAGAGAGAAGCCATGGAGCTGCTGGAGACAGACGCTGGGAACTTTACCTGGTAAGCCACAGACACATGGCTTAATACACAGATTAATAGAAATGGGTTAAATTAATATGTAAAAGCCAATAAGAAGCCAGATCTAATAGACCAAGCAATGATTTAAATAATACAGTTTATGTGTGGTTATTTTGGGGCTAAGCAGCTGGGAACTAACTAGCAGACTCCTCCTACATTATGAGGTGCAAGTGAACTAATTTTGGACTTCTATTAATATGGACCCAAGTATGTGGTACTTGGTGGGTATATTAGAGACCCTGCAGGGTTTCTATGCTTAAGGAACTTATGATCAAAATGGAGACATACAAAGAGATGTTATATAAAATCAAAATTGTAGCCTCCTTTATTTGGAAGGTATACTAGCCTTCCATCATTATGACAGAATATCTGAAATGATTAAATTATAAGGAGAAATAGTTGACTTGGCCCAGGGTTGTAGAAATTCCAGTCCATGGCTGGGTATTTCTACTGTACAAGATGACTTTTAAGGAACACACTCTTATTTCAGGGCTCCGCTGAGCTGGCTATTGAGGAGCAGGTACTTACATACAAGTATGATAGGTACCTAGTGTCTCCCCAGGACATTTCTGGACAAAAGTTTGCTCAGAAAAGTAGACAGTTTAGTGTGTGTGTGTGTGTGTGTGTGTGTGTGTGTGTGTGTG
>LOEQ01006298.1:29663-54748 GCA_001685075.1 Bramus lutescens | reverse complement strand
AATTTCTGTTCCTGGGGGTTTACCATATAAATATACTGCTTTTAATTTATTCTATGTTCAAAGGCAAAGAACTAATATATTTTGCTATTGTGATACAGTGAAATATTAGGTCCTAGCAATTGCCTGTTTTTGTCCTCGACTCCAATTACTCTGCATGGGGCCACTCCAAAGATCTAATTGGGATGAAGATGGCTTACGTCCTTCATCAACATGGATGTGGCAGACTTAGTATCTATGTCATCAGTACAAAGGCAAAACTGGAGAGGCTAAACCTCTGACCCAGTCAATTAAAAGGCAACGGAAACAAAGGTGCTTGTGAACTCTCTCTTTGCACGTGATACCAACTGTGAGACACCCCTTCTACGGCAGGCCTCTAGTGACACAGGGTCTCAGAGTTCCTTCTGGATCATCAGCTCTTGGCTTCTTCAGAGCAGCAAAGTAAATAGCAGTTATCTAATCAAGTTATACATGTCTTACATTAGCATCTAATAAGAAGTTTGGTCTCTTTTATATTTTGAGCAGTCAAAAGAAATTTGCTGCATTTTCTACAGAGGCTAGATGTGTATTTTCCTACTGTCATGTTAAAGTATATAGAACTGGGTTGTTTCAGTATAAAAAAAGATGTATGAACCCAACACCTGCCATTGATTAGACTCTGCATGGGTAGAGTGAGCATAGCAACATCTGCACGAGTCCTGCCCTCCTGCCCATCTGAGGAGCAACCCTGGCATGTATTGAAGTGCTGTTAGCAATTCAGGTGTGTAGTCGAGTTTTAGCCACAAAGCTACTCTGTGCTGAAAGAATTACTGACTTTACAATGGTCTTTCCGGAACATTAGTTATGGCTATAGAAGTTGAAGACTTTTGCGAGTCACAATTTCATATACTGAAGATTTCCTCTAATGGATCCCTTATGAGCAGGGTTTGAATTTTTCACATTTTTATGGGATCTGATAACATTATACCACTAAACTCCAGATAGCGTGACATCTGATGTCATATAAAAAGGATTGCTAAACTTTTAAACAGTATCTTATAAATACAAAATTAAGATACTAACAATTTTTCAAATAAAGTGGGAAAAAAATCTCTCTGTCTTTGGCAAGGAAATCTTGCAAGGGCAGCCAAGGTTTCTCATAAAAGCCTCTGATTCATTATGGTTGAGCATCAAGTAAAAAAAAGAAGAGAAAAAACCATTTACCAGCGCTGTCTCACCCCTTTTCTTCTGGCTGACATAAGTAGGCAAGGTTATTACTCTACAGATTTGTCTGTTAGGTCACTGAAGCTGAGTGTGTCATAACTAAATGGCCACTAAACTTTCTGAGATTCCTAGCAGGGAAGACCATTAGCACACATATAAAAGCAACTGGGAAGCTATTTAAATTTCTACTATGAGAGAAAAACCATTGTCTAGTCTCTGTAGAGCTTTATATTCAAACTTTAAATGTGAAGATGTAAAACTCATGGTATAGGCCTAACTATGAATTTAACATATCTTTAAAAAATTAAATAGGACCACGGAGATGGTTCAATGGAGTGGGTCAGATATATAAAGAAAAAATTGGTAGCTCAACATCAAATATATACTTTCCTTTCCTTCTAGACATTTTCTGGAGCTTGTATCTGGAGGGTAGATTTACAGACAGCCAAAACAAGCTGTCAAAACAGTTTTTAAGGCTCTTCTGAGTGACTGTTTGGCATAATGCAGATGAAATGGTTGACTGAGCTTTTTCTCTTCAGAACAGATTGCTCTGCCACTGTGAACCTGTCATGTCTCTCCACAACCCCAAGACAGAAGGTCCCAAAAACACTTTAAGAGGGTGACTTGTTTCTCATACGCCTAAAGATCTCATCACCATCAATTAGTACTAGTTAATCATTCAGGTCGGTGTGGTGAGCTGAATGGCCTCCTGTTTGGATAAAAGCCCTCTACTGTTGAAGTGTGCCTTGCCACCACCTCATTTATTCTGCATTGTGGGGAATGAGTCAATGTGTGGCAGTGAACTTTATAGAAAATATAAGCTTGTTTGCTAAAAAGAAAATCGACTTATATGTAACCATATTGAAAGAGGTCTCTAATATGTGTTCATACCTACCTGTGCTCTTGCAAATGCTATAAGAAACAGATGCTAAATTCCTAAGATCCCAATTATGATAATTAACTATTTAACTAATGCAGAGAATATAGGGAAATGAGAGGACTGTTTTGTCTAGGAAGGGAACACAGCATTGCTTTGAGGATCCAGGCTGCTGGCGAACCCTGCCTCTGTCCCTTATTAGCTTTGCATATTTAATCATGCTTTTGAGCTTCTGGCACAGCAGCTTCTTGCTTTAAAGTGAACACATTACAGACTGGAGAGATGGTTCAGCAACTCAGAGCACTGGCTGCTTTTCCAGAGGACAGGGGTTCAAGACTCAGGATGTACATAGTGGCTCATGACAGTCTGAAACTCCAGCTCTGGGGGATCTGAAACCTTTGCTGGCATCTGCAGACACTTCGTGCAACATAATGCACAGACAAACATGCAGGCGAAACACCCACACACAGAAAATAAAAATAAATAATTCTAAAAAATAAGTTTAAAGGGAATACCACAGCACAAAATTTAATCAACCTTTATCTTTTGTTACTGGGTAGTTTTGCCAGCACCTTCAACTTCTGACGTTTTATCTGTTTCATACTGTGAAGCCAGACAACAGATGTATTAAAATTCCACATAACAGAATAAGAAATTTTGGAGTGGAATTTTTAGAGTGATTCTCAGCTGACTTTGAGACTTTTGACTTTGACCTTTAGTGTGCAGGCTTACTTTTTTTTTAATTTGTAAAAGTGTATTGACACACGAACTCAGACGACTCCAAAAAGAACTGGACTGACACAACCTGACAAAACAGCAACAGCTAGGGGAAAGTACAAGACTACGAAACTAAAAACCGCAAAGTTGACGTCCATCTAACTTGAGATGAGGGTCTAAACTGCCATTGAGCACCTTACTGCCTGTGACTGTGAAGACAGTAACAAATTGATTTCTCAGTCTGGAAAATTCCCATTTCATAAACCGGTTGTGGAGTTTAAACTGGGCAATGCATACCAACTCTAGCATCTCACATAAGAGAATTCAGTATCAGCCATTACAGTTATCATTTCTAATAGACGTAAAGGACACTGGAAGTTTGATGTTCAGAATACCCGATCGGGGAGATCTTTCTCATCCCCTCCTGTCTCTTCTTGCTTTCTTTAAGAGGGTCTCACTAGAGCACACAGGCTGGCCTCGAACTCATGATCTTCCTGTTCAGCCTCCCAACTAGCTGGCAGGTATTATAGGCCCGTATTGGTTAGGTATTTTGTCTTGTTGCCCCTTTTCCTTCCCTCTGGGAAGAGAGAACTTAGATTAAGAAAATGTTTCCCTTGTTCTCTTCAACAGTGCTTTAACTGGAAAGATACTGAGAAGATTAGCAAGCCCCACTCATGCAAGGATGGCATGCACATGTGTGTTCCACATTATTGAAGAAAGGTAGACGCCTAACAAACAGCTCTCTGACTGCAATAAAGAGCGTGAATGAGAGCAACTTTTGCTCCTTTTCTTGTCTCTTCCTCAGATTTGTTTTTATACACCTTTTTGTATTTAACTTAATTTGATTATTGTCTTTTAGATGCTTCTTTCTTTTCCAAGGAGAGACAGAAAGGGTGTGGCTCTTAATGGGAGGGGGAGTGGAGAGGGACTGGGAAGAGTAGGGGGAGGGGAATCATAACCAGAATACATTCTATGACTAGAATCTATTTTCAGTATAAGAATAAGATGAGAAATGAAAATGCCTCCACTGGATTGGCTTGTAGGCAAGTCTGTGGGGCATTTACTTGGTTAATGATTGGTATGGGAAGGCCCAGTACACTGTGGATGGTGTGGTCTTGCATTGTACATTAAAAGCAAGCTAAATCAGCTACAAGGAAGGATCGGGCCAGAAAGCAGCACTCCTCCGTAGCTACTACCTCAGTACCTGCCTCTAGGTTTCCTGCCTTGAGTTCCTCTCCCAACTTCCTTTCATGAAAGACGGTAGGTAAACTGTGATGTGAAGGAACCTTTTCCTCACCAAACTGCTTCTCTTTGTGGTCTTGAGCACAATGGAAAGCAAACTAGCACCGAGCCCATTCCAACAATGAGGTCTTAACCAAGATAGACTTCATTTCCACACCATACAAGGACCTATTTTTCCATCTCTGTAGTAAGTCCACATAAGCACATTTAAAATATTTCATAACGAGGATGCTTATCTTCATTAGCTTGTAGCTGCTCCAAGATGTCAGGGAAGTAAAAATGGGAGAAGACGAATTAAGTATGAGTTTATGTTATTATTAAAATATCATCTGAGTTATCTGCTTTCTTTAATGGTAGGCACCAAAATGTGAAAAGTGAGTTTTGACTTTATGTTCAACTTGATAATCTATGTAGACTTTTGAGATAGACAGAAGCAGAGCATATGGAAATAAGTACAGGAAGAAAAAAATCTCAAAATACAATTGTCTCCAGTTACCTAGCTACGTTTCTCTATGCCAGTCAGCCAAACTGGCCGTGGGTTTTGTTTCTTCTGTATTTTATCAGAGTTCTATGTTTTCTCTTGTTTCTCCATCTAAGGTACATCTGAGCTTTGAAATCTCTCCTGGATGTTCCTTTGGCCTGGCCGAGTCCATGTAGGTCAAAAGACTTGATTGAAGTCAGCTGAAACAACTGATGGGAAGATGCTTAATACTTAGGTTTAAATTTAAAAATGAATTTACATGCGAACCTCCGAAGTGTGGAATGGATGTCTTGACATGTTTGTGCTTCTCCAGTAGGATTGTGCTGTTTTTTGTCGACCAAGTGGGGGAATGGAAGCAATGGTGCACACCAATGCATTCTTCTCTAATTACAGGTGTAAAACTAGTTCATAAAATACCAGCTGTTTTCATAGATTGCTGGAGATATTGTGGCACATTGAGAATGAAATCCATCTAAGGTCATATAAAAACCAGTACCAGGTTGATAAGAGAGCCCAGTTTTTCTGAGGAAAGAATTCAGGGGTTTGTTTCAATAACTGCCTTTTTTTGTTTGCATTTTCTGCCTATACACATAAACACATAAATGCTTCTAAGTCTAGGTTTCACGATGAGCATGCTTAATAGTTATCAAACCTTTTGTAGTTTTAGAATATAATGTGATTAGTAAACACCAAGGTAAGATTACAGAGAAACTCAAATCAGCTGAAACAATTCAGATAAAGTTGTTTGAGGGTGAGGATAAGCAAGCTACTGCATTTCCAGATATGTTCAACAAAATGAACCAAGCAAATGATCAACGCCCAAAGCAACCAACCACAGTGCAACTAAGTCCAACAAGGGGTGGTACTCACTGTGAGTGTGGGTGCACATGTGTGTGGCTGTGTGTATATGTATGTGCATATATGTGTGGTGGATGAACTTGAGTCTCAGGCACTCGCCACTTTATGGAGGCAAGGTCTCTCCCTCAACCAGGAGCTCACAGACCCCACTAGTCTAGTTAGTCAGGCTGGCCCAGGGGCTCCCATCTCTGCGTGAACCCCTCTCCTAGTGCCGAGGTTACAGGTAGACACCACATCCAATTGGCTCTGACACAGATTGAGAGGATCTAAACTCCAGTCTTCATGCTTGCCTAGAAAACATGCCCCCCCCAGCCATCTTCTCCACTTATTAAGGACTGTTTTCTGTACCACCCCTCCCCCACCCCACAGGTCATTACTTCCATTTTGCTCTCCTTCCCTCCTTTCTTCTGAAGAAGACAGATCTGTTTTGTGCTGAAGCATGTCAAAGGAACAATACCAGCATGATACATTTCATTTGTCCAGGTAAGATTCCTTAAGGCAAAGAGCAAACAGAATGTCACAAGTCTATGAGGGGCAAATTAAGCTCGATGCTAAAGACAATAACAAAGTATGACTCTGAGATCATGGAGCCAAGACTAGAAGCTTCGGTTCAACCCGAAGATACGTCATGTCACATAAAGCATTTCAAGTCTTCTTGCTTAAGTTGTTTTATTTCTGAGAAGACAAATGGCTTAGGTAATAGCTATTGATCTTCCCAACACTGATGCTGTCACAAGAAAATTGATTTTGTAGCTTACACGGAGATGCACTGGTGGCCCCACAGGACTGCTGTGAACTGGTGATGTGCCCACTGACAGCTCAGGGTTCCCTTTACTTACCACATCAACTTGTTTTTCTTTCTCCCTCACTCCTCTCTCCTCTTCTCCTTCCCTTGCTCGTTCCCATCCTTTCTTTGGGCAGAAGTTCCTTTGTTCCTTTAAACATTCAACATCCTTTTCTTAACCCAAAATTTGATTCCAGGGAAGAGATCACATGAAATTCGTTAAATTTAATAAATTAAAAGGTGGTGAGAAGCTGGTGAGAAGTCCAGGTGGTACGCTAACCTCAAAGACAAATGAACTTGGCGCCTGGAGTCCATTCAGGTCTGGTGACCTCTTGTGATGGCCACTCTTCATTGCCAGCTTGAATGTGCCTAAAATCACCTAGGTAACCATGAGACACACTTCTAGGGTGTCTGTGAGGTTGTTTCCAGGAAAGACTAGCTGAGGGGAAAGACTCAGTCTGATGCCTTCTGGCACCATGTCTGCTCTGGGAGCCTGGTGGGATAAAGGGAGAAAGCGAGGAGACTCCCTGCAGTCCTTTCGTTCCACTTCCTGGCCACAATGACAAGCCCTGCTGCTGCTCTCTGCCACATTCTCTTGACATAAGGACTTAGTCATTTGAAGCCATGAACCAAATGATCCTGTTCTCCCTCAAGACGGTGTGTCAGGCATTCTGTCACCGGGTAGAGAGAGGGAGTAATCTGCATCTGCTATTCAAATCAAGCGTGATTCTTTGTCACCTTGGTCGTTTCTAATATCATCCAGTATTGCGCCACACTCTCACCATGGCTCTCTATGAGACCACACTTGGTCATGTGACAGCAGCCTTCTCACTCTAAACAGTCTCTTCAGAAGATACAAGCTCCCTGATCAAGCACTCACTCAGCATGGCTCCCACCACAATGAGGATGATTTTCAATCCCACCCTGATCTGGTCACGGCTATAACTGGACTCCTGTTTTCAATGGTGCCTGACCTTTGCAGGGTGGGGTGTGATAGACAACTGTGGCTCAGCATGCCACTGATATTTGTTCTCTACACTCGGACTAGTGGTTCTCTGTGTTACCCACTGTCCACTGTGAGAAGCATCCTCTCAGGTGCGGTCAGAGAGCTGCAGTGATTTCCAGGCAGAGGGAGAAAGATACAGATGCACAGTGCAGCTGGTAGTGGCAGACATTGGCTTTAACTTCAGTTGCCTTAAACCCATGAGGCTCTCGCTGGCTGGACTCCTGTTTTCAACGTCAGGTCTACTGAAGACATTTTCTGAGAGGCAACGTGAAAGAACTCCATGACAACTTGTGGTTAGTATCCTCTTCCTCATTTCTGCTTCGTTTCTACTTCATTTGTCACTGCTCTACATTGCCAATTCATTATTATTATTATTATTATTATTATTATTATTAATTATTGGTCTGCCCCCACTAAAATAGAAAGTCTCCACCATTATTGCTTATCACTCTATTTTCAGAGTATTTATGAGTGTCTAGTAAGCAGAAGACTCTCCACAAATGTACAACTAAGGAGGAAGGCGATAACAAAAGACTAGAAAACCTTTTGGGTATTTCCTCTTGACTCAAATGAAAAGAATGCTGTGTACTGGGAGAGTTCAGCTACACATGAGCTGTCCCATCAGTGGAGCTTGCTGTGCGGTCATCATCTAGCAGAAACACTCTCTGGGCAAACCACAATACACTCAAAAATGGTCCTTTTCAGATACCACATCACGTGTTCATGTATGTGGGCGTGTGAGGGGTATCTTCTCATGTGCATTTTGGATGAAGAGGGAGTCCTGGCATAGCCATTTTTCCTTTGGATTGATAACTTATTGTATCGGGTGCCTACTGTCATAACTTGGGCCATGCATGTTTATTGAGACCCATGGCCCTCTTAGCATAGCACAAACATTACCTCTCCCAAACTACATATCTTTCCAACATCAAATCATCAGGTTAATCCTGATTATCAACCTGATTGGATTGAGAGTCATCAAGAAAATTACTAAAATATCCCCCAGGGTAGGTTTGAAAGGAATTTCTGAAGATTAGGTCATCTGGAAGGGCAGTGACCTACGGAATCGATTAATCCTTTGATGGATTCAAAACATGATAGCATTATGGAGAGGTGTTGAAAGATAGGAGATGAGGCTTAGGTGCAGGAAGTAGGTCAGGAGGCCAGGAATATGTTCTTCTGTATTCCCTTTGCTTTCGGACCTGCCATGAGGCCAATCCCTGCTCCACCATCCCTTCTCTGCCATGATTGAAAGGAAAAAAGAAAAAGAAAAGGACATGACTGTTCCTAGGCAAGGTGGCTAAGAGAAAGAGGCAGGGACATCTAGGAGAGTCAAGAGTGAGCAGACTGTGAACTCTGGGCCATGTGAAGAGGGTGGGGTGGGGGGCAAGCCAGGAGGCCAGGAGGGTAAAAGGTAGGCGGGATGAGACTGAAAAAGTCAGGTAACCAAAATGGTTGGAATATATAGGGAAGGCCAGCTAGGGGAAGAGCAGCCCAGCCCCTGAACTAGAAAAATTTAGGGTAGGGGGACAGGGTATGCCATCCAGGAGGGCGGGGTAACAGGTAGAGACTGAGAGATTAAGGGAGAACCTGGCATCCAGGTCAGCTTTGATGTGTTAAATAGGCACCTCAGCCATTGGTCCCTGGAAACAGTGATGAACTGAATCCTTTGAAACCCTGAGCTAAAGTAAAGCCTTTGGGGCCATAAGTGGTTTCTTTTAGCCATTGTGTCATAGATCTGCAAAGGAAGTAGAGTAGGTCAGAGTTTCTGTCACGACCAAGGTCCAAAACAAGTCCGGAACAGAGCCGGGTTCATAAACGTGTGTGTGTGGTGGGGGGGGGGTGGCTCCGCATNTGGCTCCGCATAGCAATCCATGTCAGCTAACGTTCTACCTAGTAAAGCAATGCGGTCCGGGAAGATCTATTTTGACACTCTCTCACACTATTTCCCAGGAGAGTTTCCGTTTGGAGGTCTTTAGAATGTTCTTCTTGGCCTTTCAGCTCTCAAACACAACATTTATGAAAGAAAACAGCACGGAGGCAGGAGGGGGTCCTGAGGCTCCATCTCCATCCCTATCCGAGAAGCTATTGAGGCTGCTACAGGACGGAGCCTAACTCCTTGGAGGGGTGGCCCCTGGCAGGTTGCCTGTGCTTTCGTGAGTAACCCCACAGCTGTGCACGTGAGCAATACTCGTTGGACTCAGAAAGTTATTTTCCAAAAATGTTTTAAAGTTGGAAGGAAGATGAACTGAGTTTAGAAGGTAGGGATTAGGTGATTGATAGGCTAAAGATATGGAGTTTACCTCTATGAAATTAAAATAAAACACGAATAACTGTCTTTATGGTATAAGGAAGAAAGCTTGGCCCCATGTTAACAACAGAAGACATTCAAAGCTCAGGAGTGCTGCCAACCTGACAGTAGTGGGGCATGAAAGAATCAATTTTGTTTTTACTTCTTAATAAAAATTGTCTTCTGAAAGGATTTGATAAGCTCATCCACAGAGGTGGATTAGAAACGGATTCCAAAATTTGGGGGAGAGTTTGACTCAACAATGTAGAAAGCCCCTGTGTCTTAACCAGAAGAATAAAGCTGAAAAGGGAGTTTCCTGGTAGCAAGTAGGTAAGTTTGCATGTCTAAAGGCAGGAATCTCTGCCTAACATTCTGAAACTGTTAGCTAATTGCCTCTATCTCTGTGACTTGAGCCCAAGTCCTCCTTGCTCTATCAATTTCTGATGATTATTTTTCTTACCCTCCATTTTCTTATCACTGAAGTGGAAATAACAACACTGACTTTTCAGGCAGACGTGAGATAAATACATTCAATGTGTCCATCAGCAAGCGTGCCGCTGGCTCTGAGGCCGACTATGACCCCGATTGTTGCTGTCTGAAGACGTACACTCAGCTTGCTGGATAGATTTGGGGAAATAACTTATCTATATTTCCCCCCTCTTTCCTCAAAACATGTAACATACTTCATCTTGCTTGTTTCTGCTAGAGAACAGAAAAACAGGTCTATCAAAGTATCAAAACATTAATAATCAAATTGAACAATTACTTTGCTGGCCTTGATCTACTTTCTGAATTCCAACCAGATAGCTGGCTGTGTGACTTCCTTCCCATTTTGCATGCCTTCAGTTTTATGAAACGGGGCCTCGTTAGGAACCAATTGCTAAGGAGAAATAACTGGCAAAGGCCCTAGATCCTACATGCCTAAGGGCTATGGAATGCCATAGCTTTTGTTTTTCTTAGCTAGAAGAGATGCAAATATTTAACCATGAATCATCTGAGTCAGGACTTCCTCGTGGTCACAGTGGCAGGTCTTGCCGAATCTTTCTTTTGTCAATGTCTGGACAATCAGGGGCCTTGGAGGATATTTACTCAACTTCTGATCGGGCTTCGCTTCCGTGCAAGTGCTCTCTGGAAAGCCTCAGCTCTTGGATTATTTTTTCTAGGATTCCACTGAGCCTTTCCATAGTAGCAATAAGTGGAAGGCTCTCGTGATTCCGATCCAACACATTCCCCCACTCTCTGTTGTTACTCAGTCAACAAACACTGCTGAGCACCTTTGGTAGGCCAGGCAAGAAAAGGACTATGGTAGAAAAGTTTGCAAACAGGCAAGTTCCAAAGTAAAAAACAAAAAACAAAAAAAAACAAAAAACAGAAAAACAAAACAGAAGCATAGCCTGATGCGTGCTCCAGAGGAGTTAAAAGGAAAAGATTGAAGTACTGTCCTAAAGTGGAGGGTGGACTGTACAGGACCCTATGGGAAAGGCCAAGCAAGAAGGCCTCAGGGGGATTTGCAAAGGAAATTGCACTTGAGTATCGATGAACCAAAGTGCCTAGGGGGCCAGTGGAGATAGAGACATTCCTCCAAACTAAGGCTTGACATACACAAAAACACAGCGGTGGTATGAAGGAATAATTGTACCTCCAGCTGGGCAGAACATACATTCCATACATGGAGTAGTGGGCTAGAACCTGATAGCTGGGACTAGGTCCCAACATCCTTTCTGCGGCAATGGTTTTGTAACAATGTTCTATAGTACATCTCCTTAAGAAAGCATTTCACTAGTACATGGAGAAATTAGTTTTTAATCAGGTAACAATTAATAGATAATTGTTTAACATTATAAAACCACTTATTAGATGAGTTTATCAAATAGTCAGTTCTTATTACACTTTCAAGTTATTCCCTTACTAAGATTTGACTTTTTCAGAACTCATAGAAATTAGAATTAAAATATTAATGATTCTTTAAGCTAGAGTTTTTTTCTAAAATCCTATTATAAGCATGTTTTTTAAAACTCTCATGCTTACTGAAGTGATGTAATTATGTCCAGCACAATGTCCAAAGCATACCGATTGAAGAGAGCCCTACAAGCTAAGTCAATTGCCAAGTGCATGTGGTATATGTGGGCTGAGGAAGGAATGCCACGAGGCAGGTGAATCAAACTGCATCTGGATATTTCCATGTGATCTGGAGCAACTTCAGAGTGAAAAAAAAATCAACAACTAAGAGGTTACAGTGAATACAACTACATGTTTAAAATGCTCATGATTTCCATTATCATGGATGAAAAGCACATACACACATGTAGAGTTCGCACAGGTGTCTGTGTATTTCCCAAATAGATACCTCTGTTAAGAGGATGACATATGATGTCCATGATGAAAAGGATATGCATGATACAGTCCCACTAAATTATGTCTGCATGACTGTGGGTGGGTGGTGCACTTAACAATGCATGAGAGGTTAAAACCCCAAATTGTAATATTTTAGAGCAATAGGATTTTGAGTAGCCTTCTCTGTCAGGTATATTTAGGGATTAGTTTCATTTTTTCATAATGATCATGTGTGATTTATATAACAAAAAGCTATTTCTACCTTCAGAAGTTGTGAATTCACAGCTTAGTGTATAACATGGATAAGCAGGCAGGGGGAAGGAAGCCACTTGGTATAGTCATTCATCACATCTGTTTTGAATCTAAAGTTCCTGGGTTTGAAACCCAGTTCTTTTTTTTTTTCTACCTGTGTGACCAAAACTCTGTATTTAATTCTGCACGCTTCCAGTTTCCTTGCCTGTAAATTAGCCAAAGTAGTAGCATTTCATAGAGTTGTGAAGGAAATCAGTCAATAATTACTTGTAAGTCACTTTGATTAATTTCTGAGACAGAGTAAAATCGTCCAGATGATTATTATATTTATCCCATCATGGGGTTGTGTAAGTACCATATTTCTGTCTCCTTTGTTAGACACATTCTCCCACCCACTTTCACAGACAAGGATCTCAATCTGTAGACCAGGCTGGCCTAGAACTTACAAAGTTCAAGGTGATTCCTGCCTCGTTTTTCCCAGGGCTGGGATTACAGCTATCAGCCATCAAAGCCTTTGTTGCTGCTTTGGACAAGTAACATCTTCAACATCCTATTGCCTTGCCTGTTGCAGGTCCATTGAACATGGTCATCTTGCTGAAGAAACTGTGCTAAGTACCCGATAAACAGCATCTGAACTTCCATAAAAGCCCAGACACGCGTGTAACACCCGGTCAGATGTTCCAAGTTAGGTCATCACACAGTGGGGTTTCATCATGCCCAAGCGAGCCTGTGGTGATGGCTGTTAGTCACTCTTCCTTCCCACCTTCTGACCTTGTCACTGACTTATTGCTCATGCTTCCTTCAGTTATCTCAGCATTTATTCAGATTATGATGTAAAAGACCTCAGGGCATATGATTTGAATATGGATCGAAAGATAATGTTCCCTTTGTAAAAGAAAAAAAAGTGTCTGTGGACTATTAGCCTATGAAGGAACAAGTTATGAGCAAGACTTTGATTGGAAGGATGAGCAATAGAAGAGAGGAGGTGGGGAGGGGGAGGGGAAAAACCTGCTATCCCTGGTGAAGAGAGGAAAATGGGAAATTGTCACAGTTAGAGAGCTGGAGGGAGAAACTCATCCTTGGGGGACTTCCATGATGACACTTGGAGGATTTTAGCATTCCTCAAAAAGGCAAGAGAGATGGTCACAGGGTGCAATAATGGGAAGGGAGAGATAGAAACTATAAAACCACAAGAATAAAAGCCAACAAGAACGTACACTCGGGTGGGGGTGGGGCAAGCACCTTAAACTCTAGATAGGAAAAAAGAGAGTATAGACAGAAGAGACCAGGATTCACTGACCCGCCCCCCAAACCTAAGAATACCCTGACTTCAGTGACTGCACAGTACTTTAACAGGAAGAGTTCAACACCCCAAACAATGCCATGACTGTGGGTGCCACAGGTATGGCCCAGATCCAGCCTTCAGGAAAACTCATATCCCCGACCGCTAGAAATCTGGCCAGATGACAACTCACAGTTTAAGCCTTCCTAGGAGCCGCTTTCAGCTGAAAACAATCCTTTTGCCTGCCCCAGGGGCACACCTTTTCCTGGGGCGAGCTCCTATGACTCCCAAAGTGACACATGCATTCCTGACCGGGGACTCCTTGTAGTTCAGGGCAGTTTGAAGGGGTCACTAACGATTCAGAGCTGGTGGGATGGGCTGAGGACTCTGAAGGAAGTGAAACTCAGGTGCCTTCCTCTGCCACCTCCACTCCTTCACAAGACCTGCTGCAAGTGGAGCCCGCTGAACTTGTAACACTGAAATCTCTATGCACATCTCTGACATCGACTGAAAGTAATCCATCAGACCTGCCCTATCAACTCTTTGTCCGGGATGCCATCAAGTCCATTGCCCTTGACGGCAGAGGCGCAGTCCCTACATCCTCAACACTCACGTTTTGCTCTGTATCACTTACTTTGCTTACATAAATGCAGTTCCAAATCCAGCCTGAATTAATACCCTTAATACTTCTTCCCTTTGAGATTGTTATTTGCCTTCTAGAATGGCTGGGAGGCTACCCTGAGCAATTCTTGTGACTATGGCAACCAAAGAGGGCTTCCCTGTCAATCTCTGCTACAGCAAGGCCAAGAGTCATCGCTCTAGATTTCATCTTTTACTACAGCTCATGCTCACTGAAACATTCACCAAACGTGTTTGTCAATTTCGTTCTTCTTGTCTGGATGCCAATATATATCAAGGCCTACAAAAAATAATAGAAGGTTTGATAATAATCTGATAGTCAGAAGTGACTTTCTTCTACTTCACAATAAAGTAATAGTTTGACATTCTTTATGCTCACACTCACTCACCATTCATCAAAATTCAGTGACACATGGAGAGGCCATAGCACTACAACCAAGAGGAATATATGATTCTCACAAGGGTAGTTATGCTTTTCCAATTGCTCCTACCACCCTTTTACTATGTAGATCATGTTGACTCTCCTGCAGGATTCAGTTCAGGACCTAATGAGGAGCATTGTTGGCAGTCCTACAACCAACCACAGTCTGCTAAGAAGGGCCAGGCATCTCTATACACTGAGCTCTTGCAATGGTCTTGCTATTGCTGTCCCGACTCCATCGACATGGGAGCTGTTTACTAGATGAATTTGAAATTAAATAACTGGGAAATAAATGACCAGGCTTAATGCCATAGAGCTACTTAAAAATATAAAATACGAAGGAGTTCAGAACCCAATTTAAGCAATGTTTTCTTTCTCCAGAGGGAGAAAAACGATTTTAATATGGGGGCAAATAGCCAAGTACTTCCTCCATTGCATCACATAAAATTGTTAATGTTTGACCATATACTACAAACTTGACTTACATTATCTTCCTTAAGCAATTCATAAGGAAAGCCTTCTGACTCCGAGAGACACGTTGATCAAAATAAATACCTTCAGTGACAAATATCCTCAGTGACATGCTAACCACAGCAGCTATCCCAGTCCCTTTGAAGCTCTTCACCACACATGGTCACATCTTTTCTGTGAGGCCAGTAGTTGGCTGAGGATATTCCTAACTACCCAAGAAGACAACAGTGTTCTTAGAAGATGTCTTAACTTGAGATCTTCTCTTTCTGTGTAGTCTAAGCTCCAACAACAAGATGACTTTTTTTTTTCCATTTCAAGTTAAAGATGAGAAGAGAGGCAAATGGCTTCCAACCATCATATTGCTTTTCGTGTTTATTCCTGTTTCCCAATCATTAAAAGACAGGTTGTGTGTCTCTTGCCAGATTCCCAGGTGATGTGAAAGTCCAGCTCACACCGCTGCTGAGAGTCAACTGACTTTGTCTACTGCTTATCAGTGTCTGTGACCACATCGCCTTAGATGGAGGCTTGCTTCTTTTTATATATATTGTTTTGTTTAAGACTTGATATCCCTATGGAAGAAAGGGAGGAAAGGTTGTGGGAACTAGAGGGGTCAAGGACACCACAAGAAAACCCATAGAGTCAACTAACCCTGGCTCATAGAGGCTTATAGAGACTGAATCTCCAATCAGAGAGCTTGCATAGGACTGACCTGCACATATGTTACAGTTGTATAGTGTAGTCTTCTTGTGGGACTCTTAACAGTGGGAACATGGTTGTCAATGACTCTGTTACCTGCCTTTTGGATCCTTTCCTCCTACTGGGTTGCCCTGTGCCTTGTTCAGCCTTAATAGGAGAGGAGGTGCCTAGTTTCACTGCAACTTGATAT
Organism: Bramus lutescens; assembly: GCA_001685075.1. Classification (NCBI taxonomy): domain Eukaryota; kingdom Metazoa; phylum Chordata; class Mammalia; order Rodentia; family Cricetidae; genus Bramus; species Bramus lutescens. Next base: position 39,008 of record LOEQ01006298.1, on the reverse strand, counting down.
GCCATGGATGGCTTGATATACACAGGAGACCTGCCCTTTTCTGAAGAAAAAAAAAGGAGGAGTGGGGGGGAGGGGAAACTGTGATGGATTGGGCTGGAAAAAAATAAATAAATTTAAAAAAAAGACTTGGTCTCACTCAATATGTACCCCAGGCTACTAGTGTCTTAATGTATTGATCTCTCTCTCTCTCTCCCCATCTCTCTATATATGATATGTGTACATGCATATGTGTCCATGTGGAAGCCAGACATCAACTTTGGCATTTTCCCTTATTATGCCAGTTTTTGTTTGTTTGTTTTTTTTAAGATGTGGTCTCTAACTGATTGAGGGATGGTTCGAGATTAAAAGTTCTGACTACTTTTCCAGAGGATCTGACATCATCTTCTGGCCTCTGTGAGTGCATGACTTGCACATGGTACACAGGTATACATGTAAGAAAAAAACACTCATATACATTTTAAAAAAGGTTTTAATTAGTGTGAGAGTCACTTTTAGGATAGCTTGGCTGTGGAGTAAGGCCCAAGCAGCCATCACTTTCCCAGCTCGGGGATTAGAAGCATGCATCACTATGTGGAGCTTTTGACCTCGGTGCTGGGGGTTGAACTCAGATCCTCAAACTTAAGTTACAACCACATTTGTAGACTAAACTATCTCCTCGGTCTCCAATTGCTCCAGTTCTATGGTGGAGGCTGTCGTATGGCAGATTTCCATGTGATGACCTCAAGTTTGTCCTTCATGTTTGATGTTTTTGCCTTCTGTAATAACAAAGGATGTTCTGTAACCTAGCAGTCATTTCTCTACGTCTTTGTCTGCACTGAAGTGCCTCAGAGACTCTAGATGAGCTTACAGGGGATTATCTTCAGACTCTCAGTATCCCATCATCCTTTCTGATTAGGTTACTAACAAAGTTGCCTTTTAATTGTATTATACAGGACCGGACAGATGGCTCAATGGAATGGGTAAAGGCCCTTGCCTCCAAGCCTGACCATCTGAGCTCTATTCCAGCACCAAGGTGATGGGAAGTAAGCACTGACTCCCCAAAGACTCCACATGCATGCATTCCCCAGACTCCAAGTAAATAATTGTAATAAAAGCATGTCATATAATATTGAAATCAGTCTTTAGCAAACTATTTTCTCTTGCTATTACAACATAACTGAAGTTGAAAAATTTGTAAACAAAGAAATAACCTTTAGCTAACAGTTCTAGAAGATCAAGAATATGGGCCAGCATCAGCTGGGCTCTGTTAAGAGCTATGGAGGACTATATTATGTTGCCAATTCATTGCAAGGTGGAAGGAGGGATCCTATGGGGAGACAGTAAGCAAGAGATGGTGGGAAGGCGAGCGAATTCTTTGTATAGCTCCCCGCTTCCGTGAGAAATAATGCTCTCTTACTCCACCGGAGCGATTCGCAAGAGAAAGCTGTAACCCATTTATGAGGGTAGAGCCAACATGAACTGAGCCATTTTTCATCATGCCTCACTTCTTGAAGCTTCCACAGCCTCAGCACCACCATCCTGGAAGCTAAGTCATGAATCTCTGGGAGCAAAACCATAGCCCACCTCTGCAGAAATGAATGCGGAGAGACTCCCGCTTTCCAGGTGGGTTCTCTCTAATAGCTAAGTTGTGAAAGCCATGTAACTGATTTCTTTTCCTTGTTTCTTAATTTAAAAAAGTTGTGAAAGTCAGAAATTCCCGCTTCTCTGTCACTGCAGCAGTTAAGCATAATTATACCATGGAAGTCAATGCCGTTGCTCACATGTGAAAGAAGTTTTGTATTACATCATCGGTTCTCCTTGTCTTTGCTTCCTTTCCATTCTGACTTAAGCTCAAAGAATTAGAACTTGGGGAGGAACCCCTTCTGTCTTTCATCTCACTGCCAGCATGGCACGGCTGGCATCTAGAAAACGAAGGGCAGTCAGAGACGTTTTGCCCCGGTGCATAGCTGGAGGACTGGTTCTTCATTTTACTCCACTGATGAGCAGAATATACCAGAACTCTCTCAGGAGCCTGTAGCTATTGAAATCAGAATCTCAGCACGCGTAAACATCCTTGAGGTTTGGAATACTCATCTCAATGGCACAACTCTCCTATGATCAAAGGACTTGCTCAGCTATGGTTTTTCTCCTTAATCATTTCCTTATTTATATGGTTCTTTGTGGTGCCAGGAATAAAAGCTGGAAGACAGCACTTCACTGCCTATCTGCTGAACTTTAAGAATATAATCTTTGCTTTTAAATTGATGCTTNATATATGCTTTTTGAACTCCATGTTCAGGAATCACTCATCCCATGTCCAGTGAGTTTATGATATAAACATGGGTATGTTGATGCAAGCACAGGTTGTATTTCCTTCACCAGAAACACTTGGACCCAGCATTGTTTTGTCTGAGTTGGATTTGGGAAAGGAGATTTTGGATTTGAGGATATTTATTTGAGTTTCACCAGTGGGGCATCCTTTATTCAGAAATTCAGAATCTGAAATTTTGGAATTGGGAGTATTTCCAATTTCAGTTTTTTGGGTTAAAGGGTTTTTGTTTGTTTTTACAGTTCCTCAAAATGTGGGGTAAAAAATAAGTATGATGATTGACATTGATGATAATTACAATAAAGTCAATACTTACAAAGCATTCAGAATAATGCTTAGATCCAAAGCAGCCAATTAATATTAAATACTGTAACACAATTTAAACATTAAAACAAACCTTTGAAATGCATGGTTTTATGTCCCTCACTTGATAGTAGCCATTAGCGAGGCACAGAGATTTTACAGCTCACTCAGGGCTCCTTGACCTATGGTGTCACTCTTAGCACCACCTGTCAGAGGATTGCTCTAGTGTAGTTTCTTTTCAAGCAGAAAGGGAGCAAAGCAGTTTTCAGGAGATTTTAATAAATAAAAAGAAAGAAATTAATGTCCTTGAGAATACCTCTGTAGACACTGAGAGCTGTTTACAGGTAATTCTCACTCTTTGACCTGCATCTTCTGGTTTATTTCTCTGCAGGGCGTTATCCAGGGGTAAGAGGTAAGACAAAGTGGCGGTTAATCTATAACCACAGATAGCAGAGTACCCTCCTGTCAAAGTTTGGGCCTGGGAAGGCTACTTGATTGCCCAGATCCCAGAGTTAGTTCTCAGATTGTCTTAAGGTTGCCTTCCCCATCAGGTAGATGGTCCCGCCCATTCCCTTTTGTGCACACCTATATCACAAAACAGGCTTCCGAAGCAGGACAGCTTAATTTACAATTCCCAGCACTGGCACCAAAGCAAGCCCCAGCATGATAGCTCTCACTCAACAATTAACATTTCCTAATCCACAGCCTGACTGCAAGGAATAGACAGAGCCAATAGCCAATCAGTGGCTTCTCTCCTGGTCACTTTGGAGTTTCCCCACTTTGTAGGGCTTAAGCCTGCTGGACCATAAGAAAACAGGCCACCCATGTTTTCCTAGCTGTAGCCCGCAAAGGTTTCCCCAAACAGGATGTAGAAAGCTCCTAGCCTTTACTTGCAGTGTGCCTGGAGTTGTCAGAGGCCCAGCTGAATAACAGTGACCCTTTAGGATGGAAAATTTTCGTAAGGGCTTTGATGATAGCTTACTGGAGACGGGTGTTTCAGTGGAGTCCAGCTGCCATTTCTGGTTACTTAACTACTTTACGGTGGATTCTCTTCCTCACAGGCTGCTGATGGGAGTGGCAGAGAGAGACAATGGCCTGGTAAAGATTAGCCTTGGAAAACTTCTGGAAGCAGCTCTCAGGGAAACTGGACACCAAGTATTGTGAGATGGGTTTCAATCCTAGATAACACTGAGCTTCTCAAAGGCCAGTCTGGTAGCGACTGAGAAACAGTCTACTGTCTACCACTGTCTACTAGCCTACTGCCATAGGCACCCCTAGACACCTTAGATTCAGCACAGGGTTTCAAACCTCTCTCAGAGATAAACATAGAATTCTAGATCAGAGACCAAAGAGGAAAAAGAGGAAATGAATCAAATTCCAATCACTAAAGGGGTGGGGCGGAGGGGGTATGTGTCTTGTATGCCCTCAGGACAAAGGCCAAAGTAGCAATGTGCACATTGATAACCTATGACTTAATCCTTTATCGTTCAGAGCTCAGTGTTTTCCATCCCTGACGGGTGGATGGTGGCTTCTGTTTCAAAGGGATACCCTCCTAGGGAGGTGTCTCAGGGAAGGCAGGGGTGAGCAGCCTTTGTATCTGGACTGCCATGTTCCATGGCTGCCTTTTGTGGACTGGGATTTTCCACCTTTGGGCTCTAAATTTGTCTCTTTTATTTATTTTTTCCAGAAGAAGCAAAGGGAAGCCCCAGAGATTCATGTCGGTATCAAAAGGAGACCCAGAAAGAGAGAAAAATCAAAGCAGAAAACAAAATACACACAAGAAAGGGTAGACATTCCAAGTGCATAGTTGAGAAGGGAAAGTTAGACATGAAGGAGTTACTCAAACATGCTGGGTGGGGCGTGGGGTTGAATGAATTGGGCAAGAAGGAGGGCTCATCTTTACACAGGAATCAGAGGTGATGTCATGTGCTATTTTATGTGGTTTTGAAAAAAGCATTTAGCGAAACCAAATGTACTTTGTAAAGACTTCATCACTCTCCCGAATGGATTCGGAGCTAAGTGACTGTACCAAGTGGCACGCTTAGGTAGTGACCCTCATTCTCAGGCTCCTAGGCCCCAGGTCCCAAACCCTGCGAACCACATAGGTGGTGAAATCACAGATGACTTTAGTATCTAAGGACAGGATATATCCTTACAAAGCACTTCACCTACTTTGTTACTTATAAATAGGAAAAAAAATCAACATGAGAATTGTTCTTATGGGGTCAACTATCTCCGTCATGTAAGAGAAACTCACTTTCAGAGAGAATTAAGTAGAGTTCTAGTTTTTTACTCAGTCATCTGCAACCAAGATGAGCTTGCCAAGGGAAGATTATTTCAAGAAGTGTTCCTTTTTCCCAAGCTGCTCAGGGTTGTGTTCAGCAGTACCTAAGAACAGTCATACTGACACAGTATGTCAGGGCACACCAGAGAAGGCATGGATCACACCTCTCAGACCTGGAACCAGTTATTGGTGGCATGTAGCTTATATGAGTAAATCTCAAGACTGATGGAACACATGGCTGAGTGAAGGGAATGGTGGCTACTTATATTGTTTTGCTTTAAAAAAAACACCTTTATTTTGCGGTTTTTCTATCCTAGTATACTTACAAAAATTTAATTTATCAACTACCCATGTTCATGTCTAAATAAAACATCAAATAAATGGAGTTATACTGAAATAACATCAATCCTCAGTACAAAATATAATCCTCAGTACCTATAGAGGTATAGTTATATGTGTATTTGTGTTGAAAGTCTGTTACTTTAGAGTGATACTATACATGTTATACCCAGAAAATCCTGTGCAAGTAAATATAATGATTTTATTTTAACCCCAGAAATGAGATATTTCACAAATTGGGTAAGAAATTAGATGAAGATCACTGGGGGCACAGTTCCCACCATGACAGCTTCCTGCTTCCACATAACCCAAATGACTAAGAGGGTGAGGTCTAGTTTAAAGCATCATGAAGAAAATCAATCAAACACAAAAAGGCAATGGTAAGAACCAAACTCCATCAAGGCATCCACGATGATTGTAAAAGATACATCAAAAGCATGGCTACTTTGTGGTAGACTAAGTTTCAAATATGGATTTATCTGTGATGGTCTTAAAGATTCTATGTTCTATATTTAGTATCTGCAGTGATTACTCAGTGTGTAAAGTGCTTTGAGGTTATGAGATCACTAGCAGAGCTATCAATTCCATTTAAAACACAGCCAGTGAAATACTTCTGTCCTCCGTGTTTTTCTAGTCCCTGGAAATCATTATCAGGGGATGTGGTGGAGGAGAAGAACCAAGATAAAACAAAGACGAAAACAGCGACAGCAGCATAAAAGAGAACCCGGCAACACTGCCATCTAGGCTTTTTCACTAGCTGTAAACGTGTCCTAACGTTTGTAACCAAGAGGTTAAAAAGATGCTGATGACACTGAACAGCACCAGCTACTCTTCTAGAGAGGTATGGAGGGTATGAGATGCCTAAACTCAGAATACTTTTGACTCCCTTGAAAAACCATTATCAATGTAAGTTATAAAATCATATTTTCGAACTTGGGGTGGGAGGCAGACTGAGCAATAGTCAGACTTCTCTAATGATTTATGAGGTTATTCTGAAATTGAAAGCAAGGAATACAACATCATTTAATTGGCAATACTCTAATGGAGGCTGTGTCTTCCATGTGTAGCATCAAACTTTGGTTACTTAAAATGTCAGAGATCATCAGTAGCATAGGATATTATGAAGAAGAACCATTTTCCTGAGAAACAATTACATATGGATGATTCTTGCCAACACTACATACACACATACACACACACACACACACACACACACACACTCGCCAGAACTTTTAGGATGGAAATTTCTTCCCAAGTCAATAAAAAATAAACAAAAAAGCAATGAACTTGTTACACTACACATATTTTCAGGGAAATATAGTAATTTATCACTAGTGTGAATTGCCTTTAAGCCATAGATATATATTGCTCATAACAGTATCAACAAGACTACTCAAGAAATCCCAAAGCAAAATCACATACACACATGCCAGAGTTGTCTGAATATGACATGCATTTTGTAACCACTTGAAATAGTTGAGGAAAAACTAACTTCCCAACAAGATAATAACAATACTGACTTGGAAACAGTTTCATAAGTTGATAGCATGAACGGATAATTTTAATAATGACTCCAAGCATTGTTCTTGAGCATTCAGAGAATAAAGAAAGGCCTGTGGTGTATCCACAAAGAAGTCATCACTTGCAGGGCTTGCTGACATTTATAATGTAAAAACCCTGACAGCGTGAAGCAGGCAGACACCAGCATTTCTGTTTCACTAGCGAGAGAAGAGCTTGGCCACAGTCATCAGAACTCTCACGGGGCAGGGCTAGAACTGGGTTCTTTCACTTATGCCATTCTCTCCTCCTGAGAGGAGGCTGCAGCTTGGTATCATGCTCTGTAAGTGAAGTGCCCACTTACAGGCAGTCTGTGGGAAAATGCTATTTTACATTTCTATTGATTTGATATTTATATGGATAGACATATTATAGGTAAGCCCCAGTCCCAAGGGTATAATAAAAAATAGGCATAATGTCAAACTATTCTAATTTCCTCAATTACTCCTTTGGGGATGTGAAATTTGTATGCTCCATCCTTAAACCTACATGTGTCCTTTCTTGGTAGAATAATTTCCATAATTTGCTATGTACTAAATAAAGCATTATAAATTTTAGTTTAAAACAAAAAAAATTAAAAAAAAAACTCAAAAGAGCACCCAGTTTGAGTTTCATGGGTGTCATATGGAACTAGAGAATAGTGTATCAAATCATATCCTCTACCGACTTCCTGAGTATTTTTTAGGCATTTTCTTTCCAATAGCTCTTCCCAACTGGATCACATTCCCTGCTTTCAACACTTTTGACACACACAGACACTCTTTCCGGCCTGGTCCTTGAAATTTTGTTGAACCTTGTCTGCTTCTCACAAAGGCGGTTGGTTTTGCAGGTCCGTATACTTTCCACAGCCCGAGACCAGTTACCCAGGGCAGCCTGGTTGGCAAACTACAAACTCCTTTCCATAACTTTTATCCTCTAAGAAAGGCAGGTGAGGAATTCCCTAGCCACACTTTCATGGGATGGCCTAGGCGTGGCTGGTCCTGCCTCCGCCATGTCCCTGTAAACATTCTGCCTAACCACATCAGGGAAGAAGGCACACCAAGAGATACCTTAAGGCTCTCCATCCAGCATCATCTCCACCCACTCTCAGATAATCACAGTAGCTCCTCAGGTATCCAGCTAGGAGTTTTCTGGAGTCTTGAACTTTTCACCTCCGTGTGCAGCACCAGCGATGGCAGCCGGCCTTTGTTCCCAACTCTTACCCCGTCTAGGAGAAGGTGTTACACAACCCCATCCATCTGGCCCATTTCCCTTACTCTGAGTCAGTTGAACTTTACTCTACTGTTGACACGAAATAGCGAAATCAGTCACGAAGCAGGGAGTTTACAGGCAGGGAAGGACAGCTGAACAGAAGGCAACTGGCTTGAGTTGGTATAAATGGGCACAAAGTTATAAAGAGAACTACAGGGTGATATTTGGCTCCTTTCTTCACCCATCACACAACTGGGCAAAACTTCTTTGAGTCAAGGACCGCTTTGGCATGCAAGCATGGAAGAGTATCCTACACTGCTTTGAGAACTATGCTCCATAACGCAATAGGAGAAATGTATAAAATGTAGGGACTCAGGTTAGGGAGAGCTTTGAACCAGGAAGAAGGACACTGGGTTCTGTTACTTGCCTTGCCATGAACAGGCTGGTTGATTTAGACGAGTTCCTGACTCTCCCAGCACCGGTGTCTCCTTTTCCTAAAGCCTTTACAGGCGTCTTAGTGATTTCAAGCTGGCCTGCCCTGAAATATATGTTTCTAAAGGGAACTCAGGATAATTTTGTCAGAATGTATTTCAGCTCTGTCTCAGTAACATTTGGACTGTCATCAAATGTATGAAATACTCGAAGAGCAAGAGAAAAGAGAAACTCTAATGAAATTACAGGAATTACTTCATTGCTCGTCAAAAGGTCTCCTGTAATTGCAGGCATTACTGCACTCAAAATTTTACATTTTGCTTTCAGATAGATTAAAGTCTCAGTCTTAAGCTTCAGAGTTCTTAAACTTATAATTTCTTAAAGCTCCGCGTACCTTTAGTTCTCCCCCAGGTACTTCAAAATACCAAACCTCGCCAGACTCCCAAAAGGATTTATTTCTGTGTTCTCTTCGGACTGGCTATTCCAGCCTTGTCGTTCCGTTATAACCTTGGGATCATTTCTTCTCCTCTTCCAGGTTCAAAGTATGGACGCCTTGGAGAGAGAGAGTAGCGCCTAGATTCTTGATGTTAGTGCAGCACCTCCCCACTGGTGTCAGCACAGCGCCCTCTACTGCTTCAGGGAGGGCAAGCTTTGCCACGGAGCTGGTGCTCTCCCAGCTGAGATGGAGCAGGTCCCGACTGACTTCTCCTTTCTCATCTCCCTGGCATCCTTTACTAAAGGGCGAAATTACGGTTGCGGGGATGCCTTATAGTTCCTCATTCTTACATTTGTTCTGAGGGTGCTTTCCCCCTACGCTGCAGTCTGTAGTTTTAAACTGGGAGTTCTTGTTATTTCTAACACTCCTTGTCAGAACAATTGCAGGTAACACGAGATAGGGCTCATTAATAGGAACGACCACAGCTGGGGGGGG